>BQNB010002910.1:0-118014 GCA_026074375.1 Tanacetum coccineum
TATACCGAAGGAGAAATTGGAGCCTCGCACAGATGGAACCCTATGCTTAAACGGCAGGAGTTGGTTGCCATGTTATGGTGACTTGAGGACTGTGATCATGCACGAGTCCCACCATTCGGGTTCCGACAAGATATACCAAGACATGAAGAAACTATATTGGTGGCCCAATATGAAAACCGACATCGCCAACTATGTTAGCAAATGTTTGACATGTGCCAAGGTCAAGGCCGAGCATCAAAGGCCATTGGGTTTGTTTGTACAACCCGAGATACCCCAATGGAAATGGGATAGCATCACAATGGATTTTATCACAACGCTTCCTAAGTCATCGTAACGCTATGACACCATTTGGGTGATTGTTGACCGACTTACGAAGTCTGCAATCTTCGTACCAATGAGGGAAACTGACCCCATGGAAACATTGGTAACGATGTACCTAAAGGAGGTAGTCACAAGGCATGGAATACCTGTCTCGATCATTTATAACCGTGACCCTAGATTCGCATCAAATTTCTGGAGGTCACTTCAGAAGGCTTTAGGTACTAATTTAGATATGAGTACTGCGTACCATCCACAAACTGATGGACAAAGCGAGAGGACTATCCAAACTCTCGAGGATATGCTACGTGCTTGTGTGATCGACTTTGGAAATTGTTGGGTTAAACATTTGCCACTAGTTGAGTTTTCTTACAACAATAGTAATTACGCTAGCATCAAGGCTGCACCGTTTAAAGCACTTTACAGACGAAAGTGTCGTTCACCTATTTGCTGGGCCGAGGTTGGACAAGTTCAACTCATCGGTCCAGAAATAGTCCAAGAGACAACTAAGAAGGTCATTCAGATCAAGCAAAGAATGCAAGCTGCTCGTGACTGGCAAAAGAGTTACGCCGATTTAAAGCGTAATCCGATGGAGTTTCAAGTTGAGGATAGAGTTATGCTCAAAGTTTCACCTTAGAAAGGGGTCGTACGTTTTGGTAAACGGGGAAAGTTGAACCCTAGATATGTTGGAACCTTTAAGGTGCTGGAAAAGGTTGGATCCGTTGCTTATAAGCTTGAGCTTCCTCAAGAGTTAAGCAGGGTTCACAATACATTTCATGTATCCAACTTGAAGAAATGTTATTCCGACGAACCATTAGCCGTTCCATTGGAAGGACTTCATGTTGATGACAAGCTCTGTTTTGTGGAGGAACCCGTAGAGATCATGGATCGAGAAGTTAAACGGTTAAAGCAAAGCCGTATCCTAATTGTCAAGGTTCGATGGAACTCGAGGAGAGGTCCTGAGTTCACATGGGAACGTGAAGACCAATTTCAAAAGAAGTATCTGCACCTCTTCACTAAACCCGTACCTTCGTCAAGTGTTGCGACTTGAGCCTTGGGGATAAGGCTCTTCTAACGGGAGGAGACTGTAACATTTCACATTTTCAGGTCATTTACGACTTCAA
Source organism: Tanacetum coccineum (assembly GCA_026074375.1). Classification (NCBI taxonomy): domain Eukaryota; kingdom Viridiplantae; phylum Streptophyta; class Magnoliopsida; order Asterales; family Asteraceae; genus Tanacetum; species Tanacetum coccineum. The sequence goes on from BQNB010002910.1 coordinate 1,443, forward strand.
TTATTCTATTATTTATTTTTAGGCTTTTACGCGTTCGCTTTTAATTTTTACTGTTAAGCTAAATCGCGTAAACTAAAAATGATCATTTAACGTAAACGGACATGAAACAATTAAATGTTTACGTCAAGTAAGTGTTATAAAGTTATTAGGATAATAATTTATAACTTTACATTTTTATTTTCATTGGGTACGTAAAACGTTTACGTAACGTAATAAAACTATAGATTTTGCATGTAGGCACCATAAGTCATTTAACTTAACAAGTAACACTTATACCCCTATACCCGAAAGTATCTCAACGTTATCCTCTCCTCAATTGAAAAATGAAATCATGCAATATATATACATACGGATTGGAATTAAATCACACTACTTCCTCTAAAATAATTAAATAATGTTATTTGTTAACCACTAGACTAGAACACCAAAATTTCCATCTTTCTTTCTTTCCTTTTTGCTCCAAACGCACGTCCAAACCACAAGGCACCCAAATATGCATTTGTTCATCCAGTGCTAAAGAATAAAAATACCACACAAGTTCTTTTATCCTAATTATTTTTTATTATATTATTACTACCTAGTATAGTCTTGATCAAATAAATAAACTCGTTTGCCTCTCCTTTACTTTCCAAAAACTCCGACAAAGGATTTGTTTCCAAAACAAATTTCATAACTCTCACTTTAAATCACTTTTGCTTAAACAGTGTATTCATTAAACCAAACAAATAAACTCTATGCATTAACCATAGCCGATTTAGGTTCCATCTTGTCCCATTCTTCTTTCACTAACTACTCGACAAGCACAAGAATAAACTACAAGTAGCATGCTTGTAAGATCACATCCTAGCATGTCCCCTATAGTTATTTTAAATTAAACACCATACTTACTTGGTTCATAAAAGGGTAAACACTTCATTCCATCTCATTGTCACCAAGTAAAAACACACAATCTCTCTTAAAAGCCATCCCATATCCACGGCTCAACATCCTCACTCAAAACAATTCATTACTTTGATTTTTAAAGTCATACAAGTATACTAGGCTTAATACATATCATACCTAAGGTGTTTAAAAGAGTCTTGGATGCTTGGTTAATTATTACAAGAGTTTATTCAAAGGAAAGAAAGTTAGGGTTTCTTGTTACATTTTCGAATTTGGGTTTAGCTCAAAAGGGTTTGATCTTGTTCATCACTTATCAATAACTCATCTAAGGTTACCTAAAACTCTAATCTCTTCAATACTTTCATTCATGTATTATATAATTATGTGTAGTTAAGTCACCACCTAGGAAACTTTACAAGTTTATAAAATGTGTTTTCATGTTGGATCATGGTTCGAACCATATGGATATATGTTGATATAATGTTAAAAATCATGCCATAATGAAGAAACACATCTTACAAAAGTATTAGGTAATTTACAAAATGAGTAAATGAATTAATGATGAAAGATTTATTTATTAAGATTATAAATAAATAAATAGGTTGGACTAATTTCTTGGACAATATGAACACAATATGATAAAAATCATGTAAAGGACCTAAGTTATACACAAGAGATGTAATTTATTAATTAAGAAGACTTGTAGTAATTTTATAAAGTTTAAAGTGTATAAAACAAATTAATTAAACTTTATATGCTACTATTCATTCGAACTAATTGAAACTTTATTTTATGTTTTATAAAAATAATACATCTCATAAGGATCGTAAGCATATAAGAAACTTGAAAATCTGATAAATAACGAAGGAGTTATGATTTTTACGAGATTATGCGTATAAAAGTGTTTTTATAAAACTAAGTTTATAAAAACTACATGATTTCGAATCTAAGATATTTCTTCTATATTTTTCTGGAAAAATAGATATTTTAAGGATTCTAAAAAGGTAAGAAACTTGAAAAACCAATAGATAATGAACTAGTTATGACTTTTTCATGTTTATGTAATAAAATAAACAAAAGTTACTTTATAAAAACTAATTTTTTTACAGAAACATACAGTGGACATGGACCATGTTAGATGATAGAAAATTTAATTATGAATCCATGGACATAAGAATCACTAGAAACCGAATTAAAACGAATAAGATACAATAAATATACGATTTCAACAATTAAAATTTATAAAAAGTATTTTTATAAATATACACTTACTGTTACTGTTCATAACAGTAAATATGAATATAATAAATGTAATATTTGATTAGATTTTTCAAATACGAATCCATACATGTAAAGTACGATGAAAACGAGATCAAAACGAATAAGTTACGACGTTTTTAAGTTATAACGATTAATTATATAAAAGTAATTTTATATAATTTATTAAATATATTAAATGTTACTGTTCATAAGTGACTTAATATTTACAAATATGATATTTTGATATATCATTCAAATACGAAACCACGGATATAAAGAATATGCAAAACGGATTTGAAACGAGAAAGATGTGACGTTTTTACAAAAAGTGATATTTTATACTGTTTTTAACTTTCTAAATACTATATTCTGAAAGTAATTAAATTTTTATATAATACATTTCTATAAATAAAACATCAAGTGTTTAGACGAATAATAAATTTGTGCGGACAAATTATTATCTTTACGATTCAAAATACATGCACATTTATTTGACCGAATGTCAAATTCCTAAATGTTTAATTTTATAAAATAAACAAACACTTTTAGGTGTTGATGTACTATATAGAATTAGTTTTGGTATTGGTGATCAAAGTGTATGGTACTTATCACGACCTGTATTTAATTAGGTTGCACTCAGATTTCGTTGTCGATTCATTAAACCTTGATTATTTTATTCACTTCCTTTAAGAGGTTGAGTTCATAGCCCCTGTTTTTACTATATCAATGATTTTACAACTTTGGGTGAGAAACATGATTGTTTTTACGATTGGACGCAAGTGTATATTTTTACTTGATTACGTGTTGCCTAAGTAGCGAAAACCTCTGAGCCATTCTTCATAGAACATGTCAATTACTTTGTGTGAGCGCGAATGTATAAAATAGATCTACTTGGGATTGACATCCCCGTTCGGGTGAGTCATGCTCACTGTGCCGGTTTACCGGACAACGGACGTATACCATGTCGGATTTAGGATATTGGGGTCTAGAACCCATCAATCACGGGCAGTGTTGGCAATTTATATTGCAATTAATACATGTCGAGCTTCAATGTCATGAGCTTAGGGAAAACGTAATTACATTTTGTGATGTTTGCATCTGTTGCTGTAACATCCCGCTCCGATAGAGAGACAAAGAGTTACGTTATGGTGTCATATCAGAACATAAAAACGCAAGCGGAAGACTTTATTAAATAAATTATTGAGCCAAATAAAAATATCTTTCCAAAAGTATAAAAGCCCAAACATAAGGGGTCTAAATGCAAAAACATCAAAAGATCGAAGGTCTTCCTTAACATTATTTCAAAAAGACAAAGGTTCTCTAAGGTAGGTCTTCTAACTCTTCCTACACACACATCTCTCATTTCCCAGCTTCCCGCTTAATACCTGCCGCAAGAAAAGAAAATGCGGCTGAGCTAACGCTCGGTGAACAGATATAATATATAACAAAAGAAAATGAAACAAAAGGATAACGAACGGATCACGAGAACCTGCCAAACAACTGTCATACGAATACAGTGTAATGAATAGGAATCAAGAATGATCAAGGGAATAAGATTACAGAACGAACACAGGAATGCCCACGAGTTCAAAACAATAGTCTCAAGCATGCCACATGCTTAGACATACATCGTATCATATCATATCATATCAAATTGTACATGGGAGCTGCAGACTCCAGATGTACCCAAATGTGAAATGGGGTGTATTGCACACACTCGCCATTCACCCAAACAAAACAGAACAAAACAGAATACCTAGGATGCATCCATACGCTCCCTGCAAAACAAATTCATATCCAGATACACAAGCACTAATGGCGAGTGTACAATCATATCAAATCAAATCATATCCAGTGCACAAACAAAAGGGAACGCCGTGGACCAATCACACCGCCACAGATAGTGTCATGCCATCGGTGCATCAATGACATGGCCATGGTACCTCCATGGCTAGTTACAAATAGCTCGGGCAAAGGGATAAGGCAAAAGATATCAAAGAACAAATTTCAAATATTCTAAATATGGTAACAAATCATGGAATACACAAAGAAGATCAACGGATAAATGCGGATAACGAATCAACGGAATATCAAATCAATGAGATATCAAAGATCACAATATGAGTCATGAGTTACGGATAGCAAATCAAATAGATCATCAAGTGAATCAATTAACTGATCAAACAGAAATCAAGTAAAAGAATGTCCTTACTAAAAGGACGGAATATCTGTACGAATAACGGAACGAACGAACAACTGGTATATCATAATAATAGTAAAGGAATATCTATACCTTAGCGAATACACAACGGAAAGAGACAAACACAAATGAAAGGAATTCACAAAATCGCCACCGGATCTATAAAACTATGATTACATATATTACTTAACTTATTTTAAAGATTATTACTCAAATTTACCAAAAATAAAAGATTTGACTTTACTTATTTAGGGTTTCCAAACTTCTGAATTTTACTACTTATTTTAGGTAAGTTTCCTTACCTAAATATCCAACCAAATCACTCTCTAAAATTAGACCAAAAATCACAAACTGCTTCTTTAATGTTTAATGTGTTCTCACATTAAGGGTTTGATTTATTTACCAATTGAGATGACCTATGACCTTGATACCAAAAACAGTCTGAAATAGCTGGCAGACTTATGAAAAGTTAACACGAATTTACCCTACTTAGACATCTTGAAAAATTATAAAAAAATTCAGGGAAGTAGCTAATATCATGTATTTTTACCAGTTCGAACATTAGCCTTTAACTCCTTATGGTTTTCGAATTAAAAATCAAATACTACAAGTGAAATTTTCGGATTTGATTTCTAGAATTGACACTTAATCTTGTAAAATCTAAAAATCGACCTTCCTGACCTCAAATTGACATGAGGCTGGATTTTACAGAAACTAGATTCATTGAACTTCACTTTAGGCTCAAGAATCATCTTAAAATCAATTTTTATGAGTGCGATATGACCCGATGAACATAACCCAAAATTCTGCCCCGAATTTTAATCAACAAAAACCCTATTTATCCTCATTAATTCATATCTTAAGGTTTCAAAACTTGTAATCTTTCATTTATAACACATTTAATGTTTTATTAGAGTTTATAACATGTAATTAAATCATGTTCATAAGATTAAATCATGAAAACTTTAACAAAATATTTACATATGACTAACCCCTTTTTATAACTCATGATTTTATGTTAAAACTTGTATGTGTAATCATGGTGACCAAAGAAAATAACAAGAACAAGATGATTACCTATGGAAGAGAATGTAGAGGAGAAGAACACAAATCAAAACACAAAACCACACCAAAGGATGAAGAATTAAAGCACACCAAAAGCACCAAAACCTTCAGACACACCAAAGAACACTTATACTTCTTTCTTGCTAGAACATTCAATGGAGGATTACACCAATTTTGGAAGATGAAATTTTTAAGAATGATGGAGTATGGAAGGAGGATAGGCTGATTTATATAGTTAGAGAGGAGGGGATGAAGACAAATTATAGAGCTAGTTTCCATTTATTTCACACTCTTTTCCTCTTTTAATTCAAACTTTCAAATTTTAAAGATATTGGTGTGATTACACCTACATATGGCCGGTCATAAAGGGGGTCAAAAGGAGGGCAAAATATTTTTTTACCTTTTTTAAAACATTACACAAAATCTTTCCTAAACCTTTAATACTTATCTCTTAAAGATAGGTCTTAACTAAAAAGGAAAGCAAATAATCTAATTAATCAAAAATTTCAAAATATATATTTATTTATTTATTTTATTTTTTTAAAACGAAATCACATACTTTAGGTTATATTTCCATTATTTCCAAAATCCATAACTTAAGGTTTTTATTTCCAACTTCTTTTATTTTACCTTAGGTTATACTTTAAAATTAATAAAATGAAATGAAAAATTTTAATTTTCAAAAATTTGGGTTTTACAGTTGCATTATCACGGGGGAAAATCTTGCGGTCCTACATTATATTTTTCATAAACCTATGAATTCACCAACTTTATGTTGACGTTTTAAAGCATGTTTTCTCAGGTCAATAAGGCACGAGGTGCTAAGGATACATTGGGGATACTCTTTTGGGGAGTCATGCATAAAAGATTTGGAGTCATTACATCTTGGGATATTTGTTATGATCTAAAATCTTGTTATTTCAATGTTGAACAATTTAAGTCGTTGTTCTTTGTATTAAACAATTTCAATAAATCTAATGTATCGTATTTCAAACGACTCTTTTAGAGGTCGTTCTTATATCTTGTGCTATTGATCTATGAAGTAACGCTCCCGGACACATTATTCTGCTGCGACCCAATTTAGGGGTGTTACATCTTTTAACAATAGTGGACTTGTTTTGAGTGTAGCATGCAGTGGCTACAACTTCAGTCCAATATTATTTTGAAAAGGCAGATCCTGAAAGCATTGTTCTTGCAGCTTCTATGAGAGTTCTATTTTTTTTTCAGTGACACCATTTTGTTCAGGTGTGTAAGGAGAGGAAATTTTTTAAGAAATCCCTTTTTCATCATAGAAGCTGACAAGAATGTTATTTCTGAATTCAGTACCATTGTCATTTCTGAGTTGTTTGACTTTGATGTCATTTTAATTTTCAACACTTTTGATGAAAGACACAATGGTTTTGGGCGCTTGACTTTTCTTTTTCAGAAAGTATACCCAAGTGTACCTTGCGTACTCATCAACAATGATAAGGGTATACTTTTCATGGTTAATAGACCTAGGAGTTACAGGTCCAAATAAATCCATATGGAGAAGATGAAGACATTTTTTGATAGAAAATGTATGTTTTCCCTTTTCACATGATGAACATGGTTTATCTTTTGAGTAGACAAGTTAGGGAAGACCAATAACAAGATTTTATTTTGCCAGTTGCTTGATTGTTTTGAAGTTTAGATGAGCAAGTCTTTTGTGCCAAAGCCAGGTGAGATTTTCAGTGGCTTTGGCAAAGAAACAATATTCTTGTGCAGAAGATGTCATGTCCAGAACATATACATCTCTTACTCTTGCAGCCATCATAACAATTTCTTTGTTAGAGTTGAAGATTGTTCCTCTTTTCTCATCAACTGAATTATAATTTTGCATACATGTTGATTATGCTAAACTAAATTGTATTTGAGACCATTTATAAATGCTACTTTTGTGAAAACTATACCATTACATTTAATAGAACCATATCCTTCAGTGATGCATGTTGAGTCATCTCCAAACACCACTTTAGGTCCTGGTTGTTCCACATATTTGTGCAGATAGCTTTTGACACCAGTCATTCTGCACAAATAAGTTGAATGGTTAGTTTGGCTTAGAAACCCACCTTTTAGTGGAAGTCTTTGATTTATTAGCATTTGATGATTCACCCTTTTTGGATTGGAATGCTTCAAATTTCTTGGCTTGAAGTGCTTCACCCATTCTGAACCACTCATTGTCATTGTGATCAGTTGTGGTATGGATTGTGTCACCACATGTCACAACTTTTTTGTGATTGTTGTGGGTTTCTTTGTTTGATTCCTATTCTTAGAGAAATGACCCTGTTATGACCATGTGTATCATGACCATAACTTCCACATATATCACAAGTGGGATAATTAACACAATCATCAGATAGATGATCATTAACCCACCAAAAAAATTGTATGCAGATGGGGAAGGGTTTGATGGTCTTGAGGTTTTAGATCTTGATGAAGATCCACCTTGACTTTAGAGATGGCTAGTCATGTTATAATGGACATATATTCAGCTCTGATAACAAGTTCTGTGATCCGTTCCTTTTCTTTCCCCAAACATTTCTTACAAAAACAGGACATTGTAGGCAGTTCTCAGAGAGATGATTTTTAGGCCACAAAGTTCACATTCTTTTTGAATTGAGTTTGTATTTGTTTTAAAGTGCATTTTGGGGAATCTGTTGAGATTTATTATTTTTGGAGTAAGATCACTGGTTCTTGCTAATTTGTACTTTCAGATCATTTAGTTCTTTCATTATAATAGACAAAGGAATGTTATCTTCTATTTTTACATTCTTTAGTTTACCAGTAGGAGCTGAGTTCCTTTTAGAACATGAAACATTTTTTTATCCTTAGCAGGAGCTGAGGATGGTTTATTTATGGTGACCCCTTTTAATGTTTCAAGTTTGATCGTTGAATTGGACTTCAAAATTGACTTGATAGTCTTTGGTCAGAAAAAGTTCAACCCATCTAACTTTCTGTGGAGAAGAGGGGTGCTACAAACTGAAGATTCATTAGTTGAATCATACTCAGTAGCTGAAGACTCAGTGATAGCAACTGAAGGATCAATTATTTTCACTTAAGACTCGGCTGGAAGAATTTTACCAGTGTCATGATTTGGCAAAGTAAATCCTTCAGCTTTAGATAAAACCAAGCTTGTTCAACGCCTGGAATGGATACTTTTATGTCTTCAGCTGAAGATTTTACAAAGACTAAGTCTGTTTGCCTGGAATTGGAGGGATCTTTAGTAAGTTGATCAAGTCCTAAAATTATTTTCTTTTAAGAGGGGATTTGTTCATTGATACATTGATTTACTTTATTAGAACTGTTTAGCTATGTTTCAGTAATTGCTGTTAGCTCTTTTAGTTCTTTTCTTAAGTTTTGATTCTCTTTGAGAATTTCAGTGTTTACATGCTGCATTGTAAGAAAATTAAGTTTTGCTTTGTTTTAATATAAAGATGTTCTTTGACGTAATTCAGTTCTTGAACAAGTTCTCTATGTTTTAAACACAGATTGTTTCTTGGATCTTCAACATTAGTTAGATCAATACCAAAATAATCAAGAAAAAAAAAAAATAAGAGTTTGTTCGTCTTTATTCTTCCCATACAAGAAGGTGTGTACCTTTCTCATATAGATCTTTACCATTTACCAGTTCCGGCTCTCTTTTTGCAACAAACAACATTTTCATCATCAAACTAGTGCCTGGAACCTTTACTTCAGTCATTCATTGTCATTGATGGCACCCTTCTTCTCCATTCATATGTTTTGCGCAACAAGACCTTTGTTCTTGACCATTGATGATTTAGATGATGAAGTACCAGAACTGAGGAGGACTAGCTTAGCCTTGACTTTGTTGTATTTTGCCTCAAAGTATTCGTTGGGCCTCAGTTTAGGTTTCTATACCTTACAATATAAGAGCCTCAACACTATAGTACTTGGAGCCCAAGAAATTACAACAAAAGTTACCGGTTAAGCTAGTTCATCATGTTCATTAACAACCTCCACCCACCACAAATTTACCCCTCCCCCCTTGAATAATCCCCCCCCCCCCCCCAATCCATTTTCATTTCCAAACACCACCACCACCACCCACCACCCCAACCCCAACCCCACTCACCCCCCCCCACCCCCCCCCCCCCCCACCCCCCCCCCCCCCCCCCCCCCCCCCCCCCCCCCCCCCCCCCCCCCCACCCCTTTACCTTTTTTTGTGAGAGGGACTAAATATAGTGGTTTGAGGTTTTTGAAAAATGTATGCGTATGAAGGAATTGAAAGTCTTAGAAAAAATCAGTCTCTTGTAAAGTGACCCTTTCTACCACATTTGTGGCATATAGTATCATCAGATGCTTTTGCACTACTGAACCTTTGAGACCCATTTTGAAAGAATCTTTTAGAATTGGCTAAATTTTTCTTCAAGGTCATTCAAGTATTCTTGACTGCTTCCTGTATCCTCTTCATCATCAGGACTATCTTGAAAGTCCTGGACAATAGAGGTTGAGAAGAAAGTAGTTGACAAAGGAGTTATAGCGGCAAGAGATTTTTTATTTTCAGTTTCATAAATACTATCAATGAGGTTTTCTTTATAATTGAGTTTACCAAATAGAGAAGCAAGCTCAAGTTCTTTCACATGATTTGTGTTTTGAGACTTTGGCCAAAACTTAGCCACTTCTTTGGTAACCCATTTATAAAACCAATATTTATTTTACGCTTTGAAAGTTTGATGCCATTATTTACTAACTCATTCATCAAAGCTTTGTATATAGTGAAAGTTTATGTTAGAGTTTCACCTTCTTTGTATTTAAAGGTATTGTAACACAACTTTAGGTCCATGGCCCTACTTTCTTTCACATCAGAGGTGCCTTCATAATATAGTATCAGGTCATCCTAGGTAGATTTAGTTGTCAGACAGTTTATGACAGAGTTCATTTAGTCATTTGGAAGGATAGACAGGATGAGACTTTTGAGTCACTGATCTAAGTTAGCAGCCTTTCTCTCATCACCAGTCCATTGTGCTTCAGGCTTCCTTTGACCAACTGTCATAGGGACAAAAGGACCATTTTCAATGATGTTTTTGAATTGAGGTTCTATACCTATTATGTGGCACATGAACCTTAACTTCCAATTGGTAAAATTTTCCACCTCTAGTACAGGAGCATCATTTAGCTGCCACCTCCTATATTCAGAATTTGTAGTACTTCTGCTGCCCTTTAATGGATCTTGATTTTTAAAAATCTTTTGAACAGCTATATAAAAACTTTTGAAAAGATTTTCAATCAAAAGCTGCTTGTTACCACTTTGTTGGTCCCTTCTGAATGTGATATTGTTTATCATGTTAAACTAATAATTCTATGGAAAACAAAGTGAGTTTTATATAGATATATGTAAGCAATTATAATAAACAAAGTTTAAAACACACAAAAGTAATTTTTTGACGTATAGGCTCTTATTAGAATCAAATAAAGAATATATGACACACCTTGCTTGCAGAATAGCAAGGTGGTTGAATGACAATTGGTTGTGATCTCCTTTTAACTTAAACTCTAACCAAAGTTAAGAGTATAAGAAAACAAACTATTAGACTGGAACTGAACCTTCAGCTTCAGCAGTTTCTATTCAGTTTGTTTGAGAGATAAATGCTCTTCAATGTGTTTCACATTAATTGGAAGAGATAGCATTTACTCTTAACATCCCTTTCCTTTTATAGGCAAAAGAAATTAAGGGTTTACAAGTTTATATTTATGTATACGTGGCAACGCATTACTGCTGTGGTTGAGCTACCATTTAATGCCTGTTTGCTTTATAGTACTAGGTATAGTCCTTTAAGGAAAGTCGTTGTACTTCTTTACCAACTTTAGAAGTATCATTCTGTTAGATATAAAAAAAGACTCGATCATCTCGTGTGTTTTACAGTTTATCATAGCTTGTAGTTTAATGTTAATCGTATGACATACGGTATTGGCCCGGGTAATAAACCCATGCGTGTAAGCCCATACCAAGGCCTATGGGCCAGTTTTATAAGAACTATAAATACCTCTTCCATCCCATAGAAGAGGTGGTTGGTCATTTCATAATACAAGTTTTACCTTCTCTCACTAGAAGCTTTTCTCTAGTCTTTCTCTCTCTAAGATTCGGCCAATCCACTAATCTACCATTGTGTTTTGATATCCAAGTTCCTACAATTGGTATCAGAGCCCATGGGATGATTAGATCATGTGTATGTGCGTTTTGTTGCTTGGTTTAGATCAAAAGTTGTACTTTTAAGGTTCTTTAGCTCGTTCATCCTATTTACTAGATTTTGATGTTGTTTGTGTTAAAGTTTAGGTTTTTCTAGTTGCTATAGCCTTCTAGTACTTAGTTGTGTAAAAGAATCCAAGAAAAAACGTTCAAAATGGTGATTTTAGGTGTTTTTAGGTGAAAATGTACATTTTTCTTCGTGGCGGTTTGGTATTCTGCTCCTTGTTTTTCGCAACGGTTTGACATACTCATACACTGTACTGCCAGTTTGTCCTATCAGGCAGCGGTTTGTCAGGAAGTCAGTAACAGCGGTTTTTCGTATTTTGTAGCAGTTTGTCATATAGTGATAGTGGTTTGATAGTAGCGGTTTACTCGAATTCTTATCATAGCGGTTTACTAACGGTGGTTTACAGGTTTCGAAGATTTTTTATTTCTCAAGGCGATTTGGGAAACAAACCTTTGGCAATTTGATTTCTTGGCAGCGGTTTGGGAGTTAGTCTTCGTAGCGGTTTACTAGTATTTCTTCATAGCTGTTTACCAATAGTGGTTTGACTAGGTAGCGGTTTACCATAGCGGTTTGTTTACAGGTTTTGAAGATTTTTACCTTATAGCGGTTTACTAAACAAACCTCTGGCGGTTGGAATTCTAGGCAACGGTTTGGCTGTTATTTCTTTATAGCGGTTTGTGGTTTAATTTCTTTCTTGACAGCGGTTTGACCTCTTAGGCAGCGGTTTGAGACACTGTTTGGACACTTGGACAAAAAAATTTCACTTTCAAACTCTAAGACTTAACAAACCCAAAACAACAAAACACTTTATCAATCATCACCACTTTTAACATACACTCACTAATCATTGAACGATCAACTCATATCATTTCACAATCACTTATGATGGCTAATCTTTTTGAAGATATCCAATGTGCTAGTTCCGATACCCGCCCACCAATGCTCGATATGTTTGATTTTGAGTCTTGGCAACACCGTATTCGTTTGTAGTGTCTGGGAAAAGATAATGGGGAGAAACATACTTAGTCAATTGTATGAAGGTCCATTTAAGATGGGAGAAAGTTCGAGAAAAACATTGCTGAAGTGGCTGAAGGTTACGCTTCATCTTCTCTAGGCCAGAACGGGATAGAGTCTTTGCAGACCTTACACCAGAAGAAAAGGAGAGGTTTAAAGCTGACATTCGTGCAACGAATATCCTACTTCAAGGTTTACCAAAAGACATCTACACACTCATTAACCATTACACTGACGCCAAAAGACATTTTTAGGATGTAATGGGAAGATTTTTTGGAAATTGTTGATTGTTGATTATGTTTATCAATTTATACTTGTTTAAGTGCTTAAGTATGCGACCTATCATTCAACTAGGTCTAGTCCTACATATTTAATGCGCTGCAACTTCGGTGTTGTTTGGGCGTAGGCTAAGAGTCCGGGATAGCTCTCCATATAGTGATTTATATATCTAGAATCATATGATCACGAATATTGACCTATCTTTGCCTTTAGATTAGTGAGCTTAGTTGGACCGGCTGGTGACCCTTGGGATCAATGAGTACGTTCTTAATCAATTGGTAAAGACTCGGATAATGGACTACTAGTATATAAAGAACAATTAAGCAAGTAAGTGGGTAAAGTCTCTATGAGCTAGGGGTTTAACAAGATCACCATTGCTTTAATCTCCTAAGATAGATTATAATCAACAAATGCTTGCTTTATGTGGATGCGTCTAATTGTGACAGAATTAGCGTGTCTAGGTCTTAGGAAGAAGTACCGCCTAAGTCTAGGAATGATATGCCCTTCGAGATAAGTCAATCATTGCACTAAATAAACAAACCTGCATTTTATCAGATTATTCATGGTTGATATGTTTTCCTTATATTAGTGTTTGACCGCTCCTCTATCGTTTGTTCATCTTCTTGTGTGTATTTATTGCTTTACTTGTCATCAAAACCTTATGTTAGATACCCAAAACTATACCAATCTCTCAGGCTGAAACCCTCCTTTTGCATTAGTTTTAGGTTTAACTTAGATAATTAAAATACTGATAGAATTAGGAATTAACCCTCTCGCTCTTAGTGATCGACACCCTACTTACCACAAAACTTCATCTGACCGGGTACACTGCCCGTTAAAGTATTTTTTTTAGGTATAGTCGGCATAAAATAAATAGTAAAATTTGATACATAAAATACATAATCACAACGACACATCAGTGGACAAGATAGCACTTTTGATGATGATTTGGATAAGCCACCGGTACAAGATTTGGCACTCAATGTGGACCATGTCTTTCAATCTGGTCAATGTGATGCTTTTAACTCTGATGTTGATGAGGCTCCTACGGCACAGACCATGTTCATGTCAAATCTATTGTCAGTCGATCCAATCTATGACGAATCTGGTCCATCATATGATTTGGACATTCTATCTGTGGTACAAGATCATGATAACTATATAGATAGTGTTGGTGAGTATCATGAAGTACATGAGATGCAAAATGATGTACAACAGAACTACGTTGTTGACTCTTATGCTGAATATACAAGTGATAATAATATTATTTTGTATGAACAGTATGTAAAGGACAACGCAGTGAAAGTTGTACAAAGTAATGTATCTTCTGTGCCAAATGATGCTTTAATGATGATAATCAATGATATGCATGAACAGGCTGCCCAATGTATTTATGTGAATGAGCAGAACAAAGCAGTTAATGAATCATTAACTGTTGAACTTGCGAGATATAAGGAACAAGTCGAGGTTTATGAAAAAAGGGCAAGGTTTGAATTAACTGAAAGTGAACAAAAGATTGATGAACAATTGAGAGTAATTATCACTGACCAAAATAATAAGAAAGAATCTTTGAAAAAGGAACTTTAATCTATGAAAATGCAACTTAATTCTACCATTGACCATAACAAGTTAATGATAGATGAAGTAGCAACTTTGAAAAAGGATTTTAAACAGAAAGAAAATAAATACCTTGAAGATTTTTTGGACATGAAAGCATTAAAAGAAAAGGTTGAAGATAAATTATTCAAACAAGATCAGTCTCTTCAAATAGTACACATGTTATATAAACCAAAATCTTTTTATGATGAAAAGAAAAAGGTAGCAATAGGCTACAAAAATCCCTTATATCTCACCAGTGCAATGCAAGTTAAATCTGCTCTCTATAATGGTCATGAAATAGTCAAGGCCAATCATGCCCCCGCTGTTGTGCATGACTTAGAGGATACTCTTGAGTTAGCTGAGATAACTAGAAAGAAAATGCTAGAGAAAATGCAAAGCCTTCTGTGTGTTGAAAAGAAAGTTAAGATTGCACCCCCAGTTTCTGAGCAGTCTTCCACCATAATGGACTAAGTTTGTGACGGATGTGAAGTTGCCAATAGATTCGCATACAACAAACTATGATCAATTGTATTCATACCTTGAACAACATGAGGTACATGCAAATGAAACTGGCTTGATGCGTGAACGTTACCAAGATCCTCTTGCATTTGTTGCTAACTACAATCAACCACCGCCTCAACTTACCAACTATCACTCTCAATACAATCCTATACACGTTCCTCAACAAACAAACAACTTGATTCCATAAGTTCACTCTCCTCAATATTTCTCACCAATGTATCTACCTACTCATCCATCTCAACCAAAAATCAATCGTTCATCTGTTCTACCATCACATCCTTATCAGTCTCAAGTGAATCATCAAACCTCATCTATTCTACAGATTGCTTATCACTTACATCAAGCTTTAACACAACCAGTGATTGAGTTCCCTCAAATGGACTCAGGTCTTGCTATCCTTGTGTTTAATCTAAGAGATGATCCAATTGTCTGTCTCAATAAAGCAGTGGCTTTTCTGACTGCTATAGCTTCTTCAATGTTCCCTTTAACCAAAAATCAACTTAGAACTTCCTCTAATCCGAGAAAGCAAGCCACAATTTAAGACGGCAGGGTTATAGTGCAACAAGTTCAGGGGAGGCAAGGACAAAGTTATGCTAGTAATAGCTATAAGGGTAATGCTACTAGTTCAAGGGGAAATAATGCAGGAGGATAGGCTAGGGTGGTTATGTGTTATAATTGTCAAGGTGAAGGTCACATGGCTAGGCAATGCACTCAGCCAAAGAGGCCAAGGAATGCTGCATGGTTTAAGGAAAAGGCAATGTTGGCTGAAGCACATGAAGCTGGACAAATTTTAGATGAAGAACAACTAGCATTTCTTGCAGATTCGGGTATTCTAGACGGTCAAGCTGTCCAGACAACCATTCCAAACACTACTGCTTTCCAGAATGAGGATCTTGATGCTTATGATTCTGACTATTATAATGTCTCTAATGCAAAGGCGGTTCTCATGGCTAATCTTTCCAAATATGATTCTGATGTTCTCTCAGAGGTACCTCATTCTGAAACTTCTCATAATGATATGGGTAATCAAAGTGTGCATGCAATGCAGGATTTTAAACAAACACTAATTGTTGATTTTTCAGATAATGAGATAACTAGTGATAGCACTATCATTTCGTACTCTCAGTATTTGCAAGAAACATAACTGGAAGCTGTTCAAGATACTAATTTGTATGCACAACAAGATTCAATGATTTTATCTGTGATTGTACAAATGTCAAAACAAATGATTAATCATGTTAATAACTGGGAAAAGGCCAATCAAGAAAAGAGTAATGAATCAGTAACTGCTGAGCTTGAGAGATACAAAGAACGAGTCAAAACTTTTGAACAATGTCTTAATGTTTATTTAAGCACATGTGAAAAGATGATTGATTCTCAAATGGATGATATGATAAAGGAAAAGCTTGCACTTAAGCATCAACTTGACTCACTTGAACAAAATCTTTCAAATCAAAGAAAAGAAAAGGAATCTTTATTGCAAACATTTACTGTTTTCAAAATCGAATCCAAAGAAAACAAAAATAAGTATATAGACAAAGAAATTGATTTAGAAAAGAAGATTAAGGAATTGGATAATATTGTTTACAAAGTGGGTTAATCTGCTCAAACAGTGCACATGTTAACAAAGCCACAAGTTTTTTATGATAATGCTCACAAACATGCTCTAGGTTATCAAAATCCGTTTTATCTCAAGAAAGCTCAGCGGATTAAACCAACCTTGTATGATGGTAGTGTTATTTCTAATAAACATGTTGCTAGTCATGTGTTTGATGATGAAGAGACATTGATTTTGGAAGAAGTTAGTCGATCCAAAATGCTTGCAAAACAAAATGACCCAATTTCAAAAGAAAAGAAAGTTAATACAACTCCAATTAATTATGCTGAGTTAAATCGATTATCTGAAGATTTTAGTAAACATTTTGAACCACAAGAAGAACTGTCTGATGAACAAGCTTTCTGGTTACAAACTTCACACCCTAATACTGACCAATCTGCTTCGTCACCTGTCAAAATTGAGGCTCCTCGGGAACTTCCTAAGGTAAGCCTGGTTAATACAAGCCTTAAAAAGCTTAAATACAATCTTGGCCAATTTGACACTGTGGTGAAAAAGCGAATTACACCTGATGCTTTAACAGAAGGGGAATGAGGGTTTGAACACACTAAAGCTGTTTTTCTAAAAGAAATAATTCCATTTTTAAATACCTTAAAAGACATATTCAATGTTTTTAATAAAGATATTTTAAATGAGGTAACAGAAGTGCAAATAGTCTTTAACCAGATAGAAGCTGCTGTTTAACAGTATTTTGTAAACAAACAGTGTTTTGAAATTCATAAGAAATAACTTTTTCTTAAAAATGATTGACTCTTACAAAAAATCATGTCTCAAGATGTTATGATATGTGTGATGAACTCTACTGCTGTTTTTGATGATGTGAATGTAGAAATGCAAAGTAGTGAATCTTGTGTGAAGTGTTTGAATCTTGATGCTAAGCATTTGAACAAACAAAATGAGTATAATGATCTTTCGAAATGTTATTCACAACTTGAAAAACATTGCATTTCTCTTGAGTTAACAATGCAACTAAATCAAGAAATTTTTCAAAAGGAATAATTCCTTAATAATCAAAATGCTCTTGAAATTCAAGAATATTTTGAAAATAATGATTTGAAAGCTCATCTACAAGCTAAAGGCACTACAATCTGTAAGTTAAAGGAATATATCAAATCAATGAGAGAAAATGACAAGGAAAAGAAATTCAAACATGAAATGGATGAAATTGAGACCATAAACATTAAATTGGAGCATAGTGTGGCAAAATTACTTTCTGAAAATGAGCATTTACATAAAGAAATTAAGCCTTTGAAAAAGATTTACAAAGATCAATTTGATTCGATTAAAAAGACACGTGCTCTCTCTAAAGAACACGGTAAATCGATGGAAAATGGGGAATTAAAACATCAACTTCAAGACAAGGTTTTTGTGATTACATCATTGAAAAATGAATTACGAAAATTAAAAGGGAAATAAACTATTGAAAATGCTACACAAATACCAATTTCCACCACTGTTGCTCCAGGCATGTTCAAGCTAGACTTAGATCCTTTAGCTTATAGGTTACTGGAAAATAAGGAAGCTCACATATACTATCTTAAGCATACTCAGGAACAAGCTGACATACTTTGAGGAATAGTCAAACAAGCTAAGGCAAAATAGCCTATAAATAATGCGTTAGATCTTACCTGTAAGCATGCCACACAAATTCAGGAGTCACTTGTATATGTTCAAGATACATGCCCTAATACGATTAAACTTAGTGAGAAAAAGGTTACTATCACACCTATGAACAAGGTCAAAAAAGTTTGGTTTTCTAAACCTCTCACATCCTCAAGCAACATCAAACATGTAGAGTCATCTAAAACATCTGATTCTGACACACTTGTGTTGTCTTCTACATGATTAAAGTGTTCTACTAGTTATTGTAGATCACAACCTACAGGCAATAAAAAGAATGATAGGATCTCGTAAAAAATCAAGTAGCAATAGGCATAATAAAGTAGAAGCCCAGTCTAGGAAAGTGAATAAAAAGAATCGTGTGAAAGAACCTATTTGTGATAACAATGTTAAGCATACTATGTTAAATGCAAATTCTCAGTTAATTTGTGTTAAATATAAGCAATGTATGTTTGATACAAATCAAGATGCGTGTTTCCTTGATTTTGTGGATGATGTGAATAAGCATGCTAAATCTAAATCTAAGTCCAAGAAAAGCCAAATGCATAATATTTGGAAACCTAAGGGTAAAGTGTTCACTGATGTAGGACTTAAGTGGAAACCAACAGGAAGACTTTTCACTATAGTTGGTAACTCGTGCCCTTTAACTAGGATCACTCCCAAGAAAATAGTGCATCTTAAGGAAACCACTTCTAATTTAGTTGAAACACCAAAACCAGAGATTAAAGTCTATAGTAGGAGACCCAAACAAATAGAATTAGTAGGTTCGAGTAAAAAAGCTAAGATTGTAGAATCTAAGATTGCTAACAACTCAGAACCCAATCATTTGTGGGAATCCAATACTACAGATGTTCCATCTTGTGGCATCCGTCAATTTTCGAGGTCAGTAACCAAAAGCAAACATATGATAATTGACTCTTCTAATTATTTATGAAGTCACTTTTATGTGGTCATACTATTTTTAGCGTTTAACGCTTATTTTTCTAGAAGCCCTAGTTATACGAACGCACCTTTGACCTAACGATCCTAGTTAATTGTCCTAACGACCAACGATATGCTCAAATAACATTATAACAATGTCAAAAACACATGGGAAAACATAATTTAACAAAATCCTAATCTGTCTCAAATTTTACGTTTTTATGACGTTTTACGTATTTACCGATTGTGCACAAAATATAAAAATTAACTTACACCTTTTAAATAATACATACATTACTAAAAAAAATGCATTTCCTTATTTTCTTGAGCCTTGTGGTCGGCCAAACTTTCCACACCACCAATAAAATCTCATGTACTTTTCAAAACCACCAATTCTTGTCCCTATAAAAACTTAATACCATCAACTCATTTAGATGTAGCAAAAACAAGAAATTTTTCTCCTCCTTGTACCTTATACATGATGCCGACACCCACTTACCACCATAACATCATCATCTTCAACTTTTAGGAGCAAGAACAAAGGTAAAAATCATGGTGCAAGATGACTTGTATGTCTCTTGTACCAAAACTCTTCAAAAATGAGGTTTTCTTGACTTTTCTTGCATATTTAAGCTTGCTTTTGTAAAAACCTTTATGGGTAAATTATTTTCATGATAGAAAACTCTTAAGTCAGTAATAATGATGTACAAAAACGTTGGGTTATGCATTTTTATTTTTGCTACAAGATTTATGCAAGACAAGTAACATAAAGTCTTGATTTTTCAATAGTATTGGCACATCTTGTAAGTTTATGGGTAAAAAAGCCTTTTGATCCATGAACCCACTGAGATTTTTGGATTAAAATGATGTTAAGACTTGTATAATATGATTGTGGGAGTTGATTGGGTGGTTTTTGCATGTTGGGTTATTGGTTTGACTTGATTAAGTCAAAGCTATTTTTCAAACAGCCCCTATTTTATTTTTGGGTCATATTGATTGAAGCATAAGTTAATGATAAATAAACATTTTGACATGATTCAAGAGCCTAGATTCAATTTATTTGAGTCTATTTTCGAGAAATATAATCCTTTTAAAAGTATGAGGTCGTTTGGTTAGTCAAAGTTGCAAAATAGTGTAAAGTGTCAAAACTGCCCAAAACTCTCTTTTCAACCCGTGTACTAAATTGATCAAAAATCATAAACCACGACGAATCTATCATTGAAACTGATATGGGAGACACTTGTATGGGTTATTTAGAGTCCCCCATTGGCCTAACTCATATAACCTTGATTTGGACCCTCTGATCATTAAAATACTTTGGTATGTCCAGATTTGGCCGTTTTTGGAGTCAGGTATAAATGGTCAAGTATAATTCCTTAATAAATTTTAGTAAAATTCATGGACACACCTAAAACATGAGATTTTGACCTGGAGCAGTAGCTTGACCAGAAGTTTTGGTTAGCTTGGTCAAATAAATACTTAAACTGACGGGAAATTTAAAGAAAATTAGTAGAAATTCGCTTTGTGATAAATGTATCTTTTGAAAACGAATGTGAACACAAGACTTAACAAATGAACCTTAATATTGTCCGAGCATATCATATAGGATATAATTAGGTATATTTACTTGCCTTAGGTTGTGAGTAGAAGGTTGCGTATTCGTTTAGGTTGCCAACTTAGTGTGGTTTGCCGACAAGTCCTATTGTCACGTTCTAACATTAAGGTGAGTTTCTCACAGCCCCTCTTTTACATGTTTTAAATGTTTTGGGGTGAAAAGCATGATGTGTCATATTTGCTATGCTCTTACTTTTTAGTATTTAAACTATTTAGCATATTTGAACTCGAACTTGTTTTGAACGTATGGAACTTAAGTTAAACTTGTTGAACTTTGGAAATGTGTTGAACTTGAACTTGATATGTATGTTGTTGTATGCTTGGAACCCGCCACTACTTTTAGCTCACTATATCCCCCTCAACGGGATGAGACGTTAGTACTTATGGATAGCGCTATTAGGAGATTTGCCCCTCCTCACTCCCACCATAAACGGGGTGCATAGTACTAGGACATATGGTATCGTGATTTGGATCGGGGGTAACGCCTACCCATGTTGTGTTGTGAATTAGAACTGGAAGGCTAAAGGTGTTTAAGTAGTGCCTCGCATAAACACTATAGCATATATACATACTTATACTTGATGAATTGATTATGTCACGTTATTCTAGGTAACGGGGACTATATTTGAAAACTAGAATCCTTTTTGGATTCTTGACTTGTTTTGGTAACTCGCTCATGAGTTGGAAACTATTATTGAGACATCTATTCTTTTATAAAACTATATTTTGTGTACATAATCCTGTGAGCTCACCAACTATTTTGATAGTTGACCGTTTTTATCATGCTTTTCAGGTGACGTCCCTAAAGTGGAAAATTAGTGTGTTTGCATTTGTACATGTTCAAGATGTCTACCTTCTTCCAAATTATTATCTTTTGTAGTGATCCATGTTCAGAAGAAAAACAACTATGTTGACTTGTGTACTTTTAAACTTGTACTTTGAAGTGTTGTAATTCGGATATCTTTCTTTTACATTAATTCATGTATGGTGTTTTGTCTATCATCTTATGTGATATTTATTAATATGTTACACCTCGTGTTTCCGCCTTGGTGGGGTGTAACACATCTTCTTCTTCTCTTATCAATGACAGGTTGTCCAGATCATTCTCTGGCATCTAGACTCTGAATGTTCAAAACATATGACAGGGAACCGCTCTCAGCTCAAGAACTCCGTAAGTAAATTTTTGGGAACTATTCGATTCGGAAACGACCAAGTTAAAAGGATAATAGGGTATGGTGACTATCAACTGGGGAACGTAATTATCTTAAGGGTGTACTATGTTGAGGGGCTTGGACATAACTTGTTGTCTATTGGACAATTGCGGATCTTGAAGCCGCTTTTCGGAAAAACACTTTATTTATTCGGAATTTAGAAGGTGTTGATCTACTTTCAGGATCCAGAAACATAAATTTGTACACAATTTCTCTTGATGACATGCTAAAGACTTCTTCGATTTGTCTTCTATCAAAAGCATCAAAGACTAAGAGCTGGTTATGGCACCGTCGATTATCGCATCTCAACTTCGGTACTCTTAACAAGCTAGCTAAAGACGGTCTTGCACGAGGCATTCCAAAACTTAAATTTCAGAAAGATCATCTGTGTTATGCAT
Source organism: Tanacetum coccineum (assembly GCA_026074375.1). NCBI lineage: Eukaryota > Viridiplantae > Streptophyta > Magnoliopsida > Asterales > Asteraceae > Tanacetum > Tanacetum coccineum. The sequence goes on from BQNB010002910.1 coordinate 23,879, forward strand.
GTGCATTAGGAAAAAGTAAGAAATCCTCTCATCAACCCAAGGCTGAAGACACTAATCAAGAGAAAATATATCTTTTGCATATGATACTTTATGGCCCGATGCGTGTGGAGAGTATTAACGATAAAAAGTATATCTTGGTTATTTTTGACGATTACTCACGATTTACATGGATTAGATTCTTGAGATCAAAGGATGAAGCTCCTGATGCTATCATCAAGTGCATCAAAAATATTCAAGTTCGTTTGAATGCCGCAGTCTGTAATGTCCGAACAGATAATGAAACAGAATTTGTCAATTAGACTCTTCGTGATTTTTATGAAAATGTTGGCATTCTGCATCAAACTTATGTTGCTCTCACTCCTCAACAGAACGGCATTGTCGAAAGGCGAAACCAAACTCTTGTGGAAGCTGCTCGTACAATGTTGATATTTTCAAAAGCTCCTCTGTTTCTATGGGCCGAAGCAATCAACACAGCTTGTTATACCCAAAACCGCTCCTTGATCCATCTTCGCTACAACAAAACTCCTTATGAGCTGATGCACGACAAGAAGCCAGATTTATCGTTGCTTCATGTCTTTGGTTCACTCTGTTATCCGACCAATGACAGTGAGGATTTGGGTAAACTAAATGCAAAGGCTGATATTAGTATTTTTGTTGGATATGCGCCCGCAAAGAAAGCTTTCAGAATCTATAACAGAAGAACCCAGAAAATTATGGAAACAATTCATGTGACGTTCGTTGAGCTGACAGCGATAGCTTCTGAATAATTCAGTTCAGGACGCGAGCTTTAGTTTATGACTCCTACAACAACCAGTTCAGGACTCGTTCCAAACCCTATTCCTCAACAACCTTGTATTTTACCAAATAGAGATGATTGGGATGGTTTGATCCAACCAATGTTCGATGAATGCTTCAATCCTCCAACCATTGTTGTTTCTCTAGTTCCAGTAGTTGTTGCACCAAGAGCTGTTGATACAACTGAATTACCAGTATCTACGTTAATTGACCTAGATGCACCATCAATAAGTATGCCATCAACACAAGAACAAGAACATTCTCTAATTATTTCTCAAGGATTTGAAGAATCACCAAAAACACCACATTTTCATGATGATCTACTTCATGAATCTCTTCATGAAGACTCGACTTCTCATGGATCGTCATCGAATGTGAGACAATCACACACTCCATTTTAAGGATCATCCAATATTAAACGTGATTGGTGATCCTTCTCGTTCTGTCTCAATGAGAAAGCAACTTGAAACTGACGCCATGTGGTGTTATTTTGATTCCTTCCTAACTTCTGTAGAACCAAAGAACTTCAAACAAGCAATGACCGAACCGTCATGGATCGATGCAATGCAAGAAGAAATTCATGAATTTGAAAGGCTACAAGTTTGGGAATTGGTGTTGTGTCTAGACAAAGCCATGTTGATCAAACTAAAGTTGATTTACAAGGTCAAGACAGACGAATTTAGCGGGGTACTAAAGAATAAGGAAAGACTAGTTGCTCAGGGATTCAGGCAAGAGGAGGGTATCGATTTCAAGGAATCATTTGCACCGGTTGCAAGAATAGAGGCCATCCGTATCTTCGTAGCAAATGCAGCCAACAAGAATATGATGATCTTCCAAATGGATGTCAAAATGGCTTTTTAAATAGCGAGCTCAAAAAAGAGGTCTACGTTTCTCAACTAGAAGGATTTGTTGATCAGGACAACCCACCGCATGTGTACAAGCTTAAAAAGGCCCTCTATGGTCTCAAACAAGCACCACGTGCATGGTACGACATGCTGTTAAGTTTCCTCATCTCACAACATTTCTCTAAAGGTGCAGTGGATCCAACACTCTTCACACGGAAAGCAGGAAATAACTTATTACTAGTACAAATTTATGTTGACGATATAATATTTGCATCCACTAATACTGCTTTGGTAATGAGTTTGCTAATCTGATGACCACTAAGTTCAAGATGTTGATGATGGGGCAGATGTCATTCTTTAGGATTACAAATTTCTCAAAGTCCCAGAGGCATCTTCCTAAACCAGTTACTATATGCTCCTGAAATTATTAAAAATATGGTTTGCTAACTAGTGATTCTGTAGACACACCTATGGTAGAAAATAATAAACTGGAGGAAGATCTACAAGGGACACCAGTTGATGCTACACTTTACCATGACATGATTGGATCCTTCATGTATCTGACATCTAGTAGACCCGACCTTATTTATGCAGTCTGCTTATGTGCCTGGTATCAGGCAAAGCCTACCAAAAAGCACTTAAATACGGTTAAGCGGATCTTTCGATACCTAAAGGGAACCATTAACATGGGTCTCTGGTATTCGAAGGATATCGGTATGTCTCTAACAGCATATTTAGACGCATATCACGCGGGGTGTCAAGACACTAGACGCGGTACATCATGAAGTGCTCAATTCTTAGGTGATAAACTTGTTAGCTGATTTTCCAAGAAACAAAAGAGCATTACGATCTCAAGTACAGAGGCTGAATATGATGCCTTATCTAGGTGTTGTGCTCAAATCCTATGGATGCGTTCATAGCTAACAGATTATGGCTTTCAATTCAATAAGATTCCTATGTACTGCGACAACAAAAGTGCAATTGCTCTATTCTGCAACAACGTTCAACACTCAAGAGAAAAGCACATCGATGTACGCTACCATTTTATAAAGGAGCAGGTGGAGAATGGAGTTGTAGAACTTTACTTTGTTCGAACGGAATATCAACTGGCTGACATCTTCACCAAACCCTTTCCAAAAGAAAGATTTAATTTCTTGATCGAAAAGCTCGGTATGAGAAGTATGTCTCCGGAAACGCTTAAACGTCTGACAGAGGAAGAAAACGAGTAATGGTGGTAACTCATAATATATCCTACGTATTGATGGATTGGGTTATAGATCACTCAATTGTAACAGTTCTTAATGAAGTTAACATCTACTTGTGTTTTGCTTGATTATTTGTTGCGAAAAATAGGGTTTTAGGGATAGACTTAAAAAAGGTTGTAGGTTTGTGTTCATCATGCGTTGACATACTTTTGTAAGTGTGTTTGAGTGAAATATTCCATGTCTTGTACGAAAAAAATTATGTGTTTGAGAAAAACGAGTGACAAGTTACTCGTTTTGATCTTTAACTGAATATTTGTGGATAATTCTTGTTATAACTGATAAGTTATGTTTAAATATGAGTGATTCATGTGTTTGTATTGTATAAGTGCTATAAATGGAAGGTTGTATAAATCAAAATTTATAAGACAGCGTTTTATACATCTCTGCCTAATAGACGGCGATTTACACATGCCATCATTGACGACGATTTATACATGCCAACATAGACGGCGATTTATACATGCCATCATAGATGGCGATTTATACATGCCAACATAGACGGCGATTTATACAGGCCAACTTAGACGGCTATTTATACAGGCCAACATAGACAACAATTTATACATGCAAATATAGACAGCGATTTATACATCACTGTTAGACGGCGATTTATACATCACCAAATAGACGGCGATTTATACATCACCCAATAGACAGCGATTTATACATCACCCAATAGACAGTGATTTATACACCAATTTAGACGGCGATTTATACAGTCCTTTTAGGCGGCAATTTATACATGATACATAAAAGATGTGTTTTTTCCTAAATGTTTTTAACTTGGTAACTCATTCTAGGTTAGATCTTCTTTGTCTCATATGTTAATTGCTAAAGTGACTGTGTGTGACCTATAGTTAGTTTGTTGACCGTTAAGTTAACTTTCTGATTAATGTCTTTCATCCCACACTTTGTCTGAATGCCTAATAATATGTTAAATCTGCCCTGCTAATGTCTGAATATTGCTTGTCTAAGTTGAACTCCATGAATTAGAATAGGTCATTCAGTAATATATGAATTTAGTTATATATGAACTGTATTGGATTATTCTTAGCAGAAACATGAATCCAGTTGCTACTCAACAAGTTGCACTCAACAATTCTTTGGTTGTTCCTGAGAAGAGACTAAAGATTGAAAAATGCAATGCAAGAATTGCGTACAGCAAACCACAAAGAGAAGAAACATATCAAGTTACCTTGGATTCTCTCAAGCTATCTCCTTGCTATCCAGCATTTCCGATCACTACTGAAGTCCCTGAAGTATACATGCATCAATTTTGGAACACCATCCATAAGATCAAAGACACAGATGCATATCCGTTCAAGCTGGATAAGAAGAAGTTCCGAGTTGACACTGAAGTATTTCATGAAATTCTCCAGATTTGTCCTAGGCTTCACAACCAAGACTTTATTAAACCTCCTTTAGAAGAATAATTGGTTACATTTATCAAGGAACTTGGTTATTCTGGCAAGTGTGATATGTTATCTGTAATCCATACTGATCAAATGCACCAGCCTTGGAGAACATTTGCTGCGATCATCAATAGGTGCATTTCTGGGAAGACAACAGGACTTGATAGACTCAGAGAATCACGAGCTCAAATCTTGTAGGGTATGTATAACAAGAAGAATGTTGACTATGTTGCTCTATTGTAGGAAGAATTTATGTATCAAGCTAACAACAGAGAAATAAGTTTAGCAAGGAAAGAGCACATGCCCTACCTTAAGATTCACCAAAGTTGTCATCACTCATTTCATCTCTAAAGACAAGACCATCTCTATGAGGAACATAATCAAACTTTACATAATTTGTGATGACTCATTGCTCGGTACATTGAAGTTTGTCTCTAAGACACAAGATTGTCAGCAATATGGAGCCCTGACTCCTGATGATATGATCAATAAAGACGTTAAAGATTCTAAAGCTTACAAGACTTACTATGACTTTGCTATTGGAAAAGCTACTCCCAAGAAAGCAAGGAAGTTTAAGAAAGTTGCTTCATCCTCAAGGAAATTGTCTCCTGTCTTGGAAGAAGAACCTGCAGAGAAGCCTAAGCGAGCTAAGAAACCTACCAAGAAGTCTACTACTATGCCAACAGCAGGTGTTGCAATCAAAGACACTCCTAGTGAGTCTATGCTGAAGAAGAAAACACCAGCTAAAGTTGATAGAGGCAAAGGTATGGATCTACTTTTTGATGTGGCATTACTTGAAGTTGCTTAGCTCAAGAAAACTCTCAAGAAAAGCAAGCTGGAAACTCATAAACTTCATGCAAGTGGCTTAGGTGATAGAGTTGGTTCACTACCAAAGGTTCTTGATGAGCAAGAAGACAAGACAACTGGTACAAACGAAGGAATTGGTACTAAACCAGGGGTTCCTGATGTACCTAAATATCCATCTGAGAGTGAAAATGAATCTTGGGAAGATAGTGATGATGATGACAATGATGATGACAATGATGAAGTAACCAAGGATGATGATGAAGATGTTGCTGCAAGTGATGCTGATGATGACAAAGAAGCAAGTGACAGTGAAAAGACAGATGAAGATGAGAATCTTAATCTCAATCAGAATGATGATGATGAAGAAGAAAAAGAAGAAGAGTGTGTATGTACTCCTGATAGCTTTGAATTCAATGATGATGATGAAGAGTATGAGGAATTGCATAAGGATGTGAATGTGAGGTTAACAGATACAGAGCATGAAGAACTAGGGAAAGAAGATGAAGAGATGACGGATGCTGGTCGTGATGATAGTACTCAACAGACCAAATATAAACAAGTTAAGGATGATGAACATGTAACACTTACAACTGTTCATGACACCCAAAAGACTAAAGGTCCAATGCAAAGTTCGTCTGCGTCTTCCGACTTTGCAAATCAATTTTTGAACTTGGATAATGTTCCACCAACCGACACTGAAGTCGTTTCTATGATCAATGTCAAGGTTCGTCATGAAGAACCAAGTACTCATACTCCACCTCTTCTTAACATACCTGTCACGGTAATCTCGAAAACATCAACTGCTGCTAGATCAACCATTCCTCCAACAATTCCACCAATCACTCCTCTTCAACAACAATCAACACCTACACCAACTCATGCACCAACAACTGCAACAACTATAACTTAAGTTCCTGCTCTTCCAAATTTTTCATCCCTACTTGGTTTTGATCAAAGAGTTTCTGCTTTGGAAAAAGAGCTTTCTCAATTGAAACAATCTGACTACTCTGTATAATTGCTCGAATCGATAAAGTCACAAATTCCTACAATGGTGGATGCTTAAATCAGCACAAGACTTGAAGATTCTATTAAGAAGTCTTTCAGGTCATACACTACAGAATTTGAGAAGACGGCTAAAGATGATAGGAAGAGATACATAGATCTTGTTGAAAAGTCTGTGAAAGAGATTATCAAAGATGAAGTCAAGAGTCAACTTCCTCAGATTTTACCTAAGGAGATATCTGACTTTGCTACTCCTATGATCCAAAGTACTATTATAGAATCACTTGAAAATGTTGTTTTGGCTAAATCTTCTTCTCAACCACAATCAACATATGAGACTACAGCATCTCTCACTGAGTTTGAATTGAAGGAGATCCTATTAGACAAGTTTGAGAAAAGTAAACCGTATTGAGTTGTTGAACAACACAAAGACCTCAACGACGCACTGGTCAAATCTTATCAGCTCGACAAGGATCTCTTTGACTCTTATGGTAAAGCGTATTCTTTAAAGAGAGACCGTGAAGACAAAGACAAAGATAAATACCCTCCAGCTGGATCAGACCAAGGGTTAAAGAAAAGGAAGACAAGCAAGGATGTTGAACCATCAAGAGGTTTTAATTCAAAAGAGTCTATATCAAGCTCATCTAAAGGCTCCAAGTCTCAGTCGAAATCATCTGGTAAGTCTGCTAAAGCAGAGGAACTAGTGTTTGAGACTGCAGACACCGAGATGCCACAAGATTAAGGAGATGACTTGGGTAACACTAAGGATCAACCCAATGCCGAGGAAGCTTCTAAGCATGATTGGTTTAAGAAACAAAAAAGGCCTCCAACTCCTGATCGTGATTGGAATGCTGACAAACAAATTGATTTCAGACCTCCTCAGACTTGGATCTGCAAAATTACTAAAGTAGGAAAACCTCCTCTTACCTTCGATGAGCTGATGAGCACTCCCATCGACTTCTCAGCATATGTCTTGAATAATCTGAAGATTGACAATTTGACACAAGAATATCTTGTTGGACCAGCTTTTAATCTACTCAAAGGGACATGCAAAGTCGAGTGGAACTCGAATATCATTTAGGAGAGTGTTATAAGGCTGTTACTTATAAACTTGACTGGACGAACCCTGAAGGACACGAATATCCATTTGACCTCAGCAAGCCTCTACTATTAATTGAAGATCAAGGTCGTCAAGTAGTTCTTGTTAACTACTTCTTCAACAACGACCTCGAATTATTGAAAGGTGGAAGTTTAAGCAGCAAATATACGACTTCTACAACAAAACCCAAGGCTGCTAAGTATGATAATATTGAGGGCATAGAAGACATGGTTCCATCGCTATGGAGTCCAGTGAATGTAACTTATGACAAATATGCTATGTGGGGAATCACTCATTGGGGTCCAAAACGACAAAGCTTCTATGGATATGCAAGCAACAGGAAGTCCAAGCATGATGTATTCTCCACAAAAAGAATCATTGCAGTAACCCATGTCAAAGTTGTGAAGAGGTATGATTACGGGTATTTGGATGAGATTATTGTTCGAAGAAAAGATCAGTCACTTCACAAGTTCATAGAAAGAGACTTCCCAAGACTTAATCTACGTAACATTGAAGACATGCTTCTTCTCTTAGTTCAGAAGAAGCTCTCTAATCTGGAAAGAGATGACTTTTTCGACTTGAACGTGGCATTACGGATGTTTACTAGACGTGTTGTCATTCTTAAGCGGGTAAAAGACCTTCAACTAGGTGTCGAAAGCTACCAGAAGAAGCTTAATATCACCAGGCTTGAGACGTTCAGGTCCGACATTACCAAAATGACCCTATACACTGCATACAACAATCCACAAGGAATCATATATCAAGACAAGTTCCAAAGAAACAGGTTGATGCGCTTTGATGAATTCTATAAGTTTTGTGACGGCACACTCTCATATGTTCGAAGGGTTCTTCATGATATTGCTTCCAGCTTAGAGATGGATTACTTGCTAAAAAAAGATAGAGTAAACTAGACAGGAAAAGATCTCGCATCATGATCAAGGTGATCGATTAGTAGCTCTTTGAAAGAAGGTTAATGAGGAATTTAGAGAAGTTTGTTGGAGGGAGAGAATACGGAAATGACTTCAGGCTGCTTGAACGGACAATATGACTTTGTCATATCTTGTCCTACTCTATTTCAGGTCATTTTGTCGTATATTACAAAATTTTGAATATGTAAAGAAGTAGTGTAAGACTAGAATTAGTCATATATAGTGTTTGAGTGCGAATTTTCAAGAATTTCTTAGTAAATTTAAAATTTTACAAATTAACGCACTCAAATACCGTATTATTCCCTCATAGTTTGAGGGGGAGCATTAAAATGGTCCAATAATCAGCTTGTTAATAATTGGACATTTTTTCCCCGAAAGCATTAATATTTGAATCAATTTATATTCAAAATATCAAGAGATTTGACATTTTTTATAAGGAGAGAAAATGTGATTAAAATATATGGCTAAAGATGTGAATTTAAGGACTCAAGGTCAAGCTTCTCCCTTCATGTGTTAAACGTTTTCGAATATCAATGCACATGTTGAGGGGGAGCATTACAAATGGTTTCAAAGCTGTGAATGATACCAAAATACCGACCGTGTATTTAATTATTTAGAGTTATAAGGTGGTTAGGTATAGGTATTTGTTCCTATGATCCAGCCAGAACCAAAGGGATCTACCCAGGGATATTCCATTAGTTAGAATAGAAAGTCCTTAGGTGTGATAAAAAGAAGAAAAAGTGAGAAAATGGAATAGTGCCGACTGAGATGGAGCTAGTACTGGAACAAACCCAACAAGGTTCTAGTCATGAAGTCTCGGTAAGCACTGAAGGGGTTGAAGAATGAAAAAGAAAAAGTTAAGATAAAGGGTGAAAAGAAAGAATCCCTCCTTACACTTAGGCAAAAACTGGGTCAATACATAAACTGTCAGAAACACTAAGCTGTTATCTGGTATTGAGGACAGTCGTCATGGACCCAGTGATGCAATGCCACTCAAGGTCTCTTAAAAGACTCTTATTTCATTTCTCACAGAGATTACACACATTTCTATTGACTTTCTCACTCCGACTTAGTTGGTATTGGAAAGGTGGCAGTCTGCTCTAGCCTCCGATTACTAAAACCAAATGGGCACTATTGAGTCTAGAGCCAAAAGAGATCACCCATAAATCTCATTAGGACACTAGTCAAATATATTTGTTGCTCACACATTGTGAAAACAAGTAATAACTTAAAAGTCCTACTCATTGTCCTTGTGATATTGCCAGAACATCAGAGTGATACTAAAGTACTCACAATGACGATGGAAATCCTTCCAGAGCCAACATCAAACAAGCTCTGTGGTAGGTGACTTGTGAGATCCTATAAGGATCAAACTTGTGACACTAGATATCGATTCGATCCAGCTTATGAATTGACGGATGAATTTTGAAAAAGATAAAACTATTGGTGTGTTATAAAAACCATTTGCATCTTAACACACCGACTGATTTTCCTAAATCAATTTTCAATCTTATGTCCATGGGAAGCCTCACAAGGGTATTTGGACATAGGAAAGCTGAACATGAATTGACGGCTTAATCAGGATGATAGTAACTTACTGGTTTACTCTTACCGTGTTGTCTGCTTTGAGACGCTCTAGTAATGAGAACGACTAGTACAACTGCGAAACCCTGTCAAGGAGATTCTTCATAATTCTACCTGATCACAGGCAGTATTTATATTGGTCAACAGGGAACTATGGTTATTGCAACCATATTTGATGAAGTGACAAAGCCACTTTCGTCCATACATGTTGATTATCACTAACCCTTTCATGCAGGTAATCCTGATAGTCGCAACTAGTGGATCAAGACAAGTTAACATTTATAGCCACATGCTCATACTCGATCAACTTACATAAAGACATCATGAAAGCTCAAGTACATGTTTCAAGACTTTCGCTACTCTGATAACGCACATCCTTCTTGAAGCGATGAGGTGTTAAAGTTAAAGAACTTCAAGAAAGATGTTATATTCAAGCTTTCAATCTCAAGAAAAGTATGAGCATGTTGGTCAAAAAGTCACAAGTACACAAGATGGCGATAATATCTCAAGATTATGATAAGAGATTATGCTTGGTTGCTGATCTCAAAGAAGTTCAAGTTCACATACAAGTTAAGCTATATGGATCAAGCTAAAGCCTAAAGTCAAAGATTACTACAACATATCACAAGTTAATGATTGAAGTTTAAAAACTACGAGCTCAAGACTAAAGACAAGCATATTATGCTAGGATTAAATTTTTGTAACATGGAGTGACCTCCCTTAGGGGGAGATTGTTAGGAATATGAAAGTATCAGTCACTTCAATAAATATCGTAAGATAGGCTCGTTGTATAGTTTTTGGAACCTTAATAAGGTAAAATGGGCCAAAGCCCAAAAAAGCCCATATGGCCTCATATAGCCGGCCATAGGGGAAGTATTTATACCCCCTCTCCACACCTTGGAGAGGGTTGGTTGTTCACTTGTTCATTTTCTTAATCTAATTGTGATCTCTTTCCTTTCTCTCTCTAAGTGTTCAATCCTTCCACTCTCTCTCTCTAGATTTCTTGTTATTTGATTATGAGATAAGGTACATCATATATTCTATACGGTTTGATGAATTGCATGACAGCGGTTTGGGCCATACTTTCTAGTTTTGGCCCATTAAGCCCAATAACCTTTTCAGGTCATATCCAAAGGTTCAATTGACTAGTTAACTCCCATTCGGGTTCAGTTAACTTGTTATTGTGCTTGTCGGATAATCTCTGGACCTTTGACCAAGGTTGACCAATGTTGACTTTTGGATTGACTTAAGCCAATGACTAGTAACTCAATGTGATATATTTTTCTCAAACATGATTCAATCATAACTTAATTAAACATGGCATGATAACTCAAACTCAAGGCTAATATTCTCATCTAACATCAAATATCTGCTATATTGTCTATCTTTATTGATGTTCTTAAGCAGATAAGATGGCTGAAGAGAATGTTCCTGCTCCCACACGAACTGATAATCAATTAGTTCTTGTTAAGGCTCGCTTGCCTATTGGGAAGAGCAATCTTCTCATGGATCTTCAAAAGACGCAGAAGAATCCTATCTTTTGTATCTCAGTGGACATCTTACAGAACACCAACTTCTTTAGTGCCTTCACTACATCAGCTGATGTTCCTTCAATCTACATTTAGCGATTCTAGAACACTCTTACAAAGGATTCCAAGACTCGTGTATACAGTTTCCAATTGGATGAACTATGGTTTACTCTGAATGTTGATCTTCTTCGTAGTGCTTTAGGAATCACCCCTAAGGATTCTGTACACCCGTTTGTGCCACCTTTAGCTGGTGATCTGTTAATAGACTTCTTCAACAATCTGGGATATCCAGAAGAACTTCAATTTGTTTCTAAGATGTACGTAAACAGTCTATATCAGCCGTCGAGAACTATTCTTTCCATGATCAACCAATACTTAACAGGAAAGACCTCTGGTGGTGATAGACCCAGACACCTAGTTCTTCAAATATTGTGGGGTGTTGTTACGGGAACAAATATGGACTATGCTGAACTTATTTAGGAAGAGTTTGTACAGGCAATTAAGAACTTCTTTTGATGCAGCCAATCTAAAGGTTCCTACCAAGAAGCCCAAGCCTCATGTTATTCCATACTGCCATTTCACCAAGCTGATCATCTATTACTTGGGAAGTAGACACAATATTCACAAAAGACCATAGTCTCCTGTTCACATCGCGGCATATGACTATCCACTTGGCAATTTCAAATTTGTCAGCAAAGGAGGAATGGATGAGGTATTTGGAATGGCTATTCCTAGAGACCTGATTACTGAAGCAATTCAAAATTCAAAGTACTACAAGAAATACTTGGAAATGGCTGCTCGTAAACCCCGTCAACCAACTACCACGACAGGTGAAGAGGGTGAGAAGAAGAAGAAAGCTCCAGAAGCTAATAAGTCCAAACAACCTTCTCCTGCCAAACAGACTAAGCCTGTGAAAGAGAAAACCTCCAAGCCTACTCCCTCAAAGAAAATCCATAAGGGTCGAGTGATGAAAGTTCGCAAGGAAAAGAGGTCTGGCCATCTTGTTGACGAAGAAGATGAAGAAAGTCAACCTGCTACTAAACCTCAAGTGGAAGATGATGAATACAATCTCCAAAGAGGTATTCAAATGATCTTAGAATCTCTTCACGAACAAGGCCAGGGAAGACAAGCACCTGTCGGCGGAGTGGCTATTCGTGAAACTAACCCAGGGTTAATCCAAAAACTTCCAGAAGTTGAAGGCAAGGGAAAAGGTATTGTCTCTGAAGAGAAAGTTGCACAATCACTTCTAGATCTACAAAAGCCAAAGAAGAAAAGTATCATGGACCAATACATATTTCAGAGGCAAACTCCAGCAACTCATGATGCATCTATTGGACCCTTTGCATAACCTCAGGATGATACATCTGCGAATGTGGTCTATGATACTTCATCTCCCGCAGATTCTACCAATGATGTTAATAATGTTGCTGATATGGAACTATCTACCAGTAAGGCGGATACTGAGATCCTTAATGTTGATGAAGAACATGGTAAGGAAGTATCACACACAGTGGCTCTAGAGGAAAGAACTGTTAAACTTGATGAAGGCCAGGCTGGATCAGACCCTGGTAAAACACCCGAGTCTCGACCTCTACCAAAAGAAGACCATGCTAGATCAGACCCTGGACAAAGTCATGTGGCTCAGGTTGGACCAAACCCTGAACCTATGCATGAAGACTTCATTGCTACTGTTTACCCTGCAGTACATGAAAACTTGAAGCTTACAACTGAGGAACAAGTCTACATAGAGAACCCACCAAGCTCATCTAGGACTCTTTCATCAATGAAGAATCTCGAGGATGCTTTTACCTTTGGTGATCAATTCATTAATGGCGAATCAACGAAAGAAGAACCAGGAAAAGCTAATGTGGAAACTGAAGTTGAATCCATGGTCACTGTTCCCATCCATCAAGCCTCATCATCAGTTCCTCCACTATCCACTCCCATCATCGATCTCACACCTCCCAAACCAGTATTACCTCCCGTTCAAGAACCAATCTGTATAGCTACAACTGCAACAACAACAACACTTCTACCACCACCACCTCCACTACCACAAAGCATAACAGATCCTGATTTAGCCACTCGTGTCTCTGCACTAGAAAAGAGGAGTACCGACTTTAAGCAAAAACACCAGCTCTAGGACAAGCCAACTAAAGCTCTTGCATCCAGGGTCTACAAGCTAGAGCATCATGATTTGTATTCTAAGATCGATAAACAGGTTAATGAGGTCATCAAAGAAGCTGTTCATAATGCTCTCTAAGTTCTACTTCGTGAACGCTTCAGAGATTTGTCTGAAGTTCAAATGAAAGAAATACTTCATGATCAGAAGTTTGAAAGCGGCTCCTATAAATCACATCCAGATCATTCAACTCTCTACAAAGCTTTAGAAGCATCCATGCAATGTGACAACAATGATGAACTTCATGCAAAATTGACTAGGTCTCAAAAAAGACGCCATGATGACCAAGATCCTCCTCCACCTCCTCCAAAGGATTCTGACTGAAGCAAGAAGAAAAAGCATGATTTTGATGTTTCTACTTCAAAATAGCCTCCAGTTCAGAAGTCCTTAGCTTGGAAGACCTCTAACACAAGAGAAGCTCCCTCCAGCTCATCCAACCAAAAGCCTAGTTCTCCACCGCTTGTTAATGACGATCCAATACCAGACGACATGCATCTCTCAGAATCAGAGGATACCGATGTTGCCCATCTTCCAAAGATCAAGACTCGACCAAACTGGTTCAAGCCTTTACCAGAAGAAGAAGCACCAGAAACACCTAAACCAGACTGGGTCATTCCTCCAAATGATTTACCTGAGACTGAGCACAACTAGGCTGATGCACTGGCTAAAATGTATAAAGATCCAAAAGAATACAAGTTACTTCGGAAAACTGGAGATATGTAATCTTTCATCAAATGGTATTGCAAACAGATTGGGAAGTCGAAGCTCGTCAAAGCTGATTTGGAAGGTCAAGCTTACAAGATAGTCAGACCATTTCACAAGAACAGCATATCCCTTCAATTTCAAATGGAAGATTGCCACTTGTTACTGATAGACCAGATTGATTTGATGAATCCTGAGAGTAATCGGGTCGTGCATGACATCAGCAAACCTTTACCTCTAGGAGCTCCACCAGGTCAGGTAACAATTCAAACTCAATACTTCTTCAATAAATACCTGGAATATCTTATATCAGGTAATAAAGAAAGAAGGCATGCTTTGTCTATATCCAAGCTGAAAGCGGCTTACTATCCAGACTTCAGGCTCGAAGAATTAGTACCGTCTCTATGGACTAAAAGTGAAAGTGACTACGACATTAGCTCAGCCTACGGTATTTTACACTGGTGGTTCAAGCGCAAGGAATTCTACATTACAAGACACAGTGACCCTCTGATCGAAGTGCGGTCAGATCACACATGAGGATTATCAATGTTGTCAGTCTCAAGACCTTCTCCAGATACGGTTACACATACTTGAAAGAGATTGTTCTACGCAGAGCTGACTATAAAGAATACAAGATCTCGGAAGCCGACTTCAAAAATCTGCATCCGAATGATTTTGAAGACATGTACCTACTTCATCTTCAAGGCAAGCTCAACTACTTATCTAGAGTAGACAAAGTTGCTCTATCCACCGCCGTTAACTTATGGACTAGGAACATAGTCATCAGACAACGCGTGGAAGACTTGCAACTCGGTATTGAGAGCTATTAAACGAAGCTCAACCTTACACAACCGAGATGGGATGCAACTGATTTTCTATTCAAAGAAGATTGCACCATTGTCCACAAACCAAGGGCTATAATCTACAAAGATAGAAATGATCAAAAAATGATGCGGAAGACTGAGGTGCACAAGTTCAGCGATGGCACGTTAAAGAGAATTCTGGAAAAGCTGGATTACATGGTCAAAGACTACGAGCTATTCAAGTTCAATCCTGGCATGGAGAATCAGATTTAGACTGGGGATGATAAATGGAGGAGTCAAGAGTTTATCAAGTTGATTGAGAGAAGGCTCAAGATAAGGCTAATATTCAGGAGTCTCGAAAGCTTTGTTAGTGAACGGTTAAGAGATGTTGACTACAGGCTCATCCAGAGAACAGAATGATCTCATTATTCTGATACTCAGGTCAATATCATCTTATATTGTATAATATATCGTGTACATTATTATGTAGTGTATCTTTAGGTGTTAAGTGTCAATGTATAAATTTTTCATGAGTTTCTCATTAAACTTAAAATATTTCAAAATTATTATACTTGACACTCACACATACCCTCATAGATTAAGGGGGAGCGTTAATATGTTCCCTAATCAGCTTGTGAATAATCGGCATATTTTTCTCCTAGTTTTTTCTTTACCATATTTGAATCAATTGATATCCAAAATATCAAAGGGTTTAAATTTTTTGGTAAGGGGAGAAAATGTGATTAAAATATGAAAACTTATAAAAAATGTGATTTTATAAACTCATGTGTGTACTCCATCCTCCATGTGCTAAACATTTTCATATATCGATGCACATGTTGAGGGGGAGCATTTCAAATGGTTGTATGGCAAGGAGGACACAGTACCAACAAGACCGACAATGCATTTTAATATTTCTGAGTTTATAAGGTTGGTAAGGTAGGTATTAGTCTTCCATGATCCAACAAAACCACGAAGGGATCTAACCCAGATGACATCCATAGTTAGTGTAGTAGAAGTCCTTAGGTATGATATACAAAGGAGTAAAAGTAAGAATAAGGGAATAGTGCCGACTAAGATAGAGCTAGTGCTGGAACAAACCCAACAAGGTACTAGTCATAAAGTCTTGGTAAGCACTGAAGGGGTTGAAGAATGAAAAGGAATTATAAGGATAAAGGGTGGAAAGAAAGAAGCCCTCCATACACCTAGGCAGAAATTGGGACATTGCATAAATTATCAGAAACACTAAGATGTTGTCTGGTATTGAAGATAGTCGTCATAAACCTAGTGATGCAATGCACAACCCTCCCTATCTACTCAAGGTCTCTCAACATACTCTTGTTTCATTTCTCACAAAGATTCATGCATTTCTATCGACTTTCTCACTCCGAGTTAGTTGATATTGAAAAGGTGGCAGTCTGCTCCAGCCTCCAACCATTAAAACTAAAATGTATTATTGAGTCTAGAGCCAAGAGATCATCTATAAATCTCATTAGGACATTATTCCAATATACTTGTCTTTTGTACACTGTGAAAACAAGGAATATCTTAAGAGTCCTACGCATTATCCTTGTGGTATTGCCAGAACATCTGAGTGATACTTAAGTATTCACAATGAAGATGGAAATCCTGCTAGAGCCAATATCAAACAAGCTCTACGGTAGGTGACTTGTGAGATCCTAAATGGATCAAACTTGTGACACTGGATATCGATTCGGTCCAGATTATGAATTGACGGTTGATGAATTTTGATAAACGCTTAAAACTCTCGATGTGTTACACTTTTACCAGTGACACGTCAATTGATTTTCAAATCAATTTTCTCTTTAATCGGTGAGATAGTAACTTACTGATTCACTAATACTGTGTTGTTTGCTTTGAGACACTCCGGTATTGAGAATGGCTAGTGCAGCTGCGAAACCCAGTCAAGGATATTCTTTGGAATTCTACCTGATCACAGGCAGTATTTATACTAATTAATAGGGAACCGTGGTTATTACAACCGTATTCGACGAAAGTTAACAAATACTCTTTTGTCTGTTTATTACTAAAGTAAACCTACAGGTATTCCCGACGGTAGCAATTGTTAGCCGGAGACAAGTCAGATTCATAACCATATGCTTATACTCGACCAACACATCTTAAAACATCATGAAAGCCCAAGTAAAGTTTCAAGGCTTTTGCTACTCTGATACTACACGTCCTTCTTAAAGTGACCAAGTGTTAAAGTTAAAGAACTTTAAGTACAAAAAATATTCAAGCTTTCAAAGATCAAGAAAGAGATAGGCATGTCGGTCCAAAACTCATAAGTACACAAGATGACGAGAGATCACAAGATGATGATTAGAGATTGCATTTGGCTGATGATCTCAAGAAAGCTCAAGATCACATACAGAGTCAAGCTTAAAGGAACAAGCTCAAGCCACAAGTCAAAGATCACTACATCAAAGTACAAGATATCAAATGAAGAATCAAAGACTACAAGCTAGAACACAAGATCAATCAGAAGATTGCTGAGCTTAAGTTAGTATTTTCTAGGATGACCTCCCTTAGGGGGAGATTGTTAAGTTTAAGAAAAAGACTTGATCATCACATGTATTTTACAGTTTATCGTAGCTCGTAGTTTAATGTATAACGTGTGACATACAGTAATGGGTCGGGTATTAAACCGACACGTGTAAGCCCATACCAAGGACATGGGCCAGTTTTGTAAGACATATAAATACCTCTTCCATCCTAGGGAAGAGGTGGTTGGTCATTTTATAATTCAAGTATCACTTTTTCTTACTAGAAGCTTTTCTCTCTTATCTTTCTCTCTCTAGAATTCGGCTAACCCTAACCATCTCTATTGTGTTATGATATCCAATATCCTACACAAAACGCTTTTAATACTTCATAAATGTTTTATCAAATGGCTATTTGAGTTGGTTGACCTTAAGTATAAGAATGATTGAAAGGTCATAGCTTGATGTAAAATTAGGGGTTTAACAAGTGTAGGTATTTAAAATGCCAAAGTCCCAAAGAAAACAAACTTAAGAATCTGGCGCGCTGACGCATGGGCAGTGCGCCAGACTTGAATTGTTTTCCTAAATTTAGGACTCTTGGCCTGTAAATACCCACCCTTGGCCTTTGTATTCCTCACCTCTTGTAAACATTTTTTCCTGTCTTTTCTCTTCTCTAGTCCTCTAAGTCTAACATTAAGTGTTCCAAACTTCTCATTTATCATTTTATTGAAGTGAGCACATCTCCGCAAGAGAGCCACATAAGTACCTAATCTATACTTGTGTGTTCTATCGAGGGTCTTCTTTCTCACACCCTTTCTTTAGAATTGAGTCTCTAGGCTAGGTCGGGACTTGGTTCAAACATCTATCTTTTATTCAATCAAGTTATAAGGGAAGTCTTGTATCAGCAGGATCAAGCCTAGATCATTGGGGATATAGTGGGGGTTTTGGAAAGCTTCTAAGGGGAAGGATTTTAGAGTTATAGGATAAGTCGAATCACGGGTTCTTAGGGGTGGATTCCGAGGGTGGAATACCATAGGTAGTAACTCTTCTGTGTGAGCTTCAGTCTTTGTTAAAAGCCGATGGAGTTAACTTGTAATAGGGTTTGTAGTCTACCATAAGGATTATACTAGTATATTATTAGAGTCGTGGATTCGCAACTGAACGTACGAAAGGACTAAACCCCCCCTTCCCGAACCAGTATATATCGTGGTGTCTCTCTCTCTCTCTTTCTATCTCCATCTACTTATTGTTTCTTTGCTAAGTAGATCATCACACCACTCGGCTCTTTCAAGGCTTGAAGGTTTATAAACTTCTAAGAAGTTAAGAAAACTATATGCACCCTCCTCCCCCCTCTACAGTTCTACAATGTGGATATGTAGCCCTTCAAAAGATGATATGGACAAGAATGAGTCATTTATTAGAAGATGTAATCCAATAGTATCACAAGTTGACGTAAGTGAAGCAGATTTAGATGTTATTGATCTTGATTCCTTTAGCAGTGATCTTGAGGATGGAGTTGATAGTTAAAGAAGAAAGATACTTAAAGAGTTGAGGAAACATAGCAAGTCAACTAATAAGGACATGTTTGAGTATGATTTCCTTGTTGGTCAAAGGTTTGATAATAAAGAACTTGTTAAGGATAGAATTAGAAAGCATTCAGTAGAGGGTAGGAAAAAGCTTGAGATTACTACAAGAAAATAAAGCTATTGTAGCATTTTAGAAGCAACACTTTTAGAAATTGTTACCTTTTGCACTTCAATAATGATAAAGCAACATTCTGCCATATAAGTGTTGCATTTAAGGATTTTATGCAACATTTCCTTTAAAATGTCGCATCTTTTATTTAAAAAATGTAACACTTCATAAAAGAGTTGCATTTGTATTAGGAAAAATACAACAGTTTAGTTTAAAGTGTTGCAAATTTTGTTTCATCATGCAACATTTTAAAATGTGTTGCACAATATTTCAAAAAGTGTTGCAAATACATAAGATTTAGATGAAAAACACGCTTAGGATCTTTTTATGCTAGTTATACTCAAAATTTGATTGAACATTTGTTTAGAACCTTCCTTAAGTAGGCCATGGTCTCTTAGTATCTTGGGTTTTTCATATACTAACTTCGCAAATCTTTTTATAATTTTAGTGCACGTCATATAGTAAGTATGTAATGCATAATTTTTAAATACAAAATTTGTAAGACAGGAGTTTAATATTTTTACTGGCACTTTAAGGTTAGTGCAAAGATTACACATATAAAAGAACAATAAGATACTCTACTTAAGCATTTTAAATTTTGGCCTCTATTTGTTAATCACTCCACAGTTTAACCAAATCACTCATTCACGACCTGTCATAACAACAATCTTACCCATCTTTACCATTGCAGCTTCCAACTTACTCTTCTAAAGCGGGTTAATAGCATTTTGTTACACTTGGTTTGCAGTCGATGCACTTGTAAGTAAAGTCTGGTCTAATGCGAACAAACCTTTATTATTTAAGTCATCGACATAATATTCTGTGTCTGTGATGGCTGGTTAGCTAGGATTCATTGGTACAACCAAATTCACATCATTACCGCCGTTGGGACATTTTTGCTTTAGGCTGCTAGCGCATGACGCGTTCAAGCTAAGGTATTGGTTTACAGATGAATTGAAAGTGCATAGTCTATTAGCAAAGGAAGTACAATGTGCTGTGAGTTCCTATAAAAAGATCATAACTTTTGATTTTTTTATTTTGTTTTATTTATAGATATTACATAACGAAAAGATGAATGATGGCTTACCAGATAGAGTAACCATTTCTTCTTATGCTAATTAATTCATTGCTCTCGAACATCTCAGTGAGTTGGCTTAGATTGAATGTTGGAGGAGACAATCTTGTCATCTCGCCTATCAGTGAAACTACACCATCTCTTCTCCCTATTGGGACGTCGTATCCATATACCCCGGTCTACAATAATAATGGTTATACATTGTAAGATATATGTCCAAATAGCTTAATCCAACCCGTAGGGGTAGCTTCATTTCATTTATCCCATTGTATCGATCTATTATTATTTTATTGTACATCAGAAGCATGCAAAAAACATAAGTTGGCTTTGTGTCCAGTTTGAATAATGTTTATGACATGTGATCTTAGAACTTCTATACATAATTTTGTACTTTAGATATGATCACTTACCTATTCACTCCTGTAGTGGAGTGCGTCCTGCCACCATTGCCTTCGCACCAACTACTTGTAGTATGCTGTCAAGAATAAACTCTATCTGTGGAAAAAATATGCTTTAGTATTAAGAGATGCACATTCAGTAGTCGTATAATATCAATAAACACTGGATTCATGAATTAAAGTTGCATGAGTTTTCAAACGGGTCAAAAGTAGATCAAAAGGGATTTCTATAAGGTATAAACATCTTATACATTTTTGTTCAAAACATGCTGCAAAAGTAATAGCCACTGCGTCAAACAATAGTGAACCAAACACTCCCATAAAACTGTATACCAGTCCAAATGCTGAATACATCTCATTTAAGTACAACTGGATACATCATTTCGTCATTCTGAAAGAGTTTATTTATCAACATTAATAATCTCTAATTAGTATTTGAGTTTACTTTGCTATACTTGCATGAAATTACATGTTGACTTTATTTGTTAGCATTTCATCAGAATTGAGCCTCAACGTGAACAATGAATCGGTTGGAACCACAAAATATACTCAGGAAAGTTGCTGATATGTCACTACATATCAGCAAATTTTGATAACGAAAGTAATAAGGTTCTTTTTAGGAGCTGTCCACCCCGGCAAATCCATAACTTCTTAAAACTAGACTTTTTGAGTGTTTGGAAAGAGCAAAAAATGTTTTCCGTGGATAATCATTATACTCTTTTAGAATCCAACCAGATACGTGCCAACACCCATAGGAAATTTGTTGGGATTCTTGATTTGATGAGACAAAATGAATAAAAGAATGAAACAAACAGACTTAAATGCAAAGCTGGAATTCTTCAAAAGATGGAATATTTTTGAAGATTCTAAATCTTCTTATTCAGATAGAAGATTTAGAAGATAAAGCTTAAAGTTTAAAATATTTATTTGTTTTCTAATTCTTATCTTTTGTAAACCTGGACTCCTTATGTTATAAAATGAGGTCCCAAGCGTGTAGTTTTAAAAGTGTCAAGATGTGAACACCAGTAAAACGTGTGTGTGTGCAGGCATGTGAATGCATAGATGTTTTGTTTGTTTTAGCCTCAAGGATCATATGATTCCTTGTTATAGTGTAGATAACACGTTCTAGAGTTGATCGTCTAGAATTAGGGCTTGTATGGAAAGATAATAAGAAAAACCTTATTTATAACATTGTTCTTATTCCGCTATGTTTTAATACTTTGTTATTAATCTTATGAACATTGTTATTACAAATCCTAGATATAAGATCTAAACAATCTGAGCTATAAACGATCCAAGAACTATTACGTGTTTTAGTTCTATCAAGTGGTATCAGAGCTTGTGTTCTGAAACTTTGATCCAGAAGAAACTAACAAGAAGAACTCTTTACTCACAAGGAAGAGATGGATCTAGAAACTGCACAAACCACTACTAGTGTAAAGTTGCCCATTCTCAAACAGGGTGAATATGATATGTGGAGGCTAAGGATTGAGTAATACTTTCAAGTACAAGACTATGCTCTATGGGATGTCATAGAGAATAGAAACTCATTCAAACCAGTACCTCAAACAACAACAAACGTTGATGGTTCCTCAACTTCACTAATACTAGGTCCTGTCACTACTGAAGAAAAGGTTCAAAAGAAGAATGATATGAAGGCAAGAAGTATGTTACTGATGGCACTTCCTAATGAACATCTAATGACATTTAATAAATTCAAGGATGCTAAGACCTTGTTTGCTGCTATACAAACAAGATTTGGTGGTAATGAAGCCCCAAAGAAGACTCAGAAGAATCTTCTGAAGCAAATATATGAGAACTTTAGTGCTCCAAGTACAGAGTCTCTTGACTCTATTTTTAATATACTTCAGAAGATTGTAAGTCAGTTGGCTATTATGGGTGAAAATATTTCACAAGAAGATATCAATTTGAAATCTTTGAGAAGTTTGCCTTTTGAGTGAAATACTCATGTTGTGGTCTGGAGGAATAAACCTAATCTAGACACGATGAGCTTTGATGATCTCTATAATAATTTTAAGATTGTTGAATAAGAGGTTAAAGGAATTGCAAGCTCAAGTTATCAGAATATGGCTTTTGTGTCATCCCCTAGCAGTACTAATGAAGTTAATACTGCTTATGGAGTTAGTACTGCTAACACTCAAGTTAGCCCTGCTAGCACTCAAGTTAGCACTGCTAGTACTCAAGTTAGTACTGCTAACTTAAGTGATGACAATGTGTATGCATTTTTGACCAGTCAACCAAATATGTCTCAACTTGTATGAGTAGACCTTGAACAAATCCATGAAGATGACATAGAAGAGATAGATTTGAAGTGGCAGTTAGCATTGCTGAGCATAAGGACAAGAAGTTTTTTCCAGAAAACTGGTAGAAAGATTACTATCAATGGGAGTGATACAGCTAGATATGACAAGTCTAAGGTGGAGTGTTTCAACTGCCACAAGATGGGATACTTTACAAGAGAATGCAGAGGACCTAGGAACCAAGATAACAGAAACAGGAATCAAAACAGCTCTAGAAGGACTATAAATGTAGAAGAAACTTCTTCCAAAGCCATGGTGACTATTGATGGAGCTGGTTTTGACTAGAGCTATATAGTAGATGATGAAGTCCCTACAAACATAGCTCTTATGGATTTTTCAGACTCTGAGGTACATAATGACAAAACTTGTTTAAAAACCTGTCTAAAAGACTTTGAAACTCTTAAAACTCAACTTGATGATTTAAGAATAGAGTTTAACAAATCTGAGTTCAATTTAGCTACTTATAAAAGAGGGTTAACATCTGTAGAAGAGCAACTTGTCTTTTACAAAAAGAATGAGGTTATTTTTTGTAAGCAACTTGTTGTTCTTAAAAGAGATATCTCATATAAAGACTCAGAAATTAACATGCTTAAAAGTGAGTTAGAAAAGCTTAAGCAAGAAAAAGAAAGCAATCAACTTAAAATTGAAAATTTTGATAATGCTTCTAAGAGTCTAGACAAATTAATAGGGAGTCAGATAACTGATAAAAGTAGAATAGGTGTGGGGTTTGTAAGCTATAATGTTGTTCCACCTCCCCCTACAGGGTTATTTTCACCCCCAAAGTTTGATTTGTCCAACTCTAGTCTAGAGAAGCTCCAACAGCCTGAGTTTGAAGGCTATGGACCTAAGACTAGTAAGAGTGTTAGTGAAGATATTTCTAATGAGGGTATGGAATCTCCTGATGCCCTATTGGTTAAGAAGTTGGTGTTAAATGATAAGTTAGAGAAGAAAACTGTTTTTTCTATTGTTGCTAAGATAGAATTTGTTAGACCTAAACAATAAGAAAAACCAGTTAGGAAACCAGTTAAGTATGCTGAAATGTACAAGTCACAAAGTCCTAGGGGAAACCAGAGAAACTGGAATAATCATAAGTCCCAACAGCTAGGAAGTGACTTTGTGATGTACAATAAAGCTTGTTTTGTCTGTGGAAGTTTTGACCATGTGCAGGCCAACTGCAATTACCATCAAAAGGAAAGGGTGGTATCTAGGAATAATTATACAAGAGTGAATTACAATTATTCTGCTAAAAAGGCTCACCCTAGTGCTCACAGGAACATGGTTCCAAAAGCAGTTTTAATGAAAACTGGCATAAGATCACTTAATACTGCTAGGCCTGTTAATACTGCTCATCCCAAAACTACAATTTATAGTGCTAGACCAATGTCACATTTTTCTAAATCAGCACAATCAACTGTAAAGAGGCCCTATCAAATAAGAACAGCATTAACTAACAAAAAATTTAGCCAAAAAGTTAATACTGCTAAGGGAAAATTTAATAATGCTAAGCCAAATTCAATAGTAGTTAATGCTATGAGGGCAAATTAGGTAAATGTTGTTAAGGCCTCAGCATGTTGGTTTTGGAGACCTACCAAACTTAATAGTGCATCAATTACTTTGAAGATACATAATTATATTGATGCACGAGGCAGATCCAAGTCAGTAATGGCTTGGGTCCCCAAAGGAAACTAATTTCCTTATTTTTATGTGCAGAGTCATCCACAAAAAGAAGATCAAGGCTATGTTGACAGTGGATTCTCAAGGCACATGACAGCGAACATGTCCTATCTCTCAAACTTCAAGGAATTTGATGGAGGATATGTTACCTTTAGGGGAGGAGCCAAAGGAAGGAAAATTACTGGTAAAGGAACTCTTAAAACTGGTAAGCTTGATTTTTGAGGATGTGTACTTTTTCAAGGAGTTACAGTTTAACCTTTTTAGTGTTTCATAGATGTGTGACAAAAAGAACAGTGTTATTTCACAAATGTGGTATAGTTCTATTTTTCATATATATTAGCTTCAGGGGAAGAAGCTCATGCTTATTTTGGGTTTGTCATTATCAACTAGGGGAAGATTGTTGGGAATTATATTTGAGTTGATAAGACAAAACATATAAAAGATGAAGGACTTAAAAGACAAAGGAGGAATTCTTCAAATGATGGAAGATTACAGAAGATTATTATAAAAGTTAGGAAGATTTAGTTGTTTCCTAATACTTATCCTTTATAAAACCTAATATCTCTAGTATATAAAGAGATACAGGCGTGTAGGTTTAGGTGTGTCAAGATGTAAACACCTAAATGTGTGTGTGTGTATTTTAGGCGTGAGATGTAGACGCCATATGTAGTATTAGCCTCAAGGTCAAGGTAACTTGATCCTGTTACAGTTCATTGATGTAACCGTATTATTCTGATCAAATAATATTGGGGCTTGGAGTGTTAATAAAGAAAAACCTTGTTATGATAACTTTGATTTGTTCTTATTCCGCTGCATGTTATTGTCTTTGTTATCATGATCCTAGATAAGGTCTAAACAACCTCGAGCTATAAACGATCCAAGAACTATCACGTGTTTTAGTTCTATCAGGTGGTATCAGAGCCATGGGGCTCTCGATCTAGGATCAACAAGGTGTTTTTGATGTCGAATTTATGAAGAAAAGTCCAAAGGTATCGCATTTTTCTGTTTTGGTTTTCATTGGTGTAATTAGGGTTTTTGGAAACCCTAATTCAATAAAAACAGGAATTGTGGGGTACATGTAAACAACATCATGGAAGAGCAGCAACTTTTTTTTGGTTTGATATCAAGGTTGTACTACACTCCATACGATGTTATATGAAGCTCTCAGTTAGGGCTTATTCCTTGTCGTGGTACAACCACATTTGAATGACGATCTAAAATATATTTTTTTACTAGTTTTGGTGAGTCGATCTTTTGATCGATGATGAACCCTAGTAGGAATGATTGAGCTTAACACTAATTTATGATCATTTCTAAGAAGGTGTAAATATAACACCCCATGTTTTAGGGTCATTTACGACGTCAATAAATTCACTATGTATTTTTAGTATTGTACGCGTTTGCTTTTAAATCGTAATCGTTAAGTTAAATCGCGTAAGCTAAAAATTATCGTTCAATGTAAACGGGCATCAAACAATTAAATTTTTACATCAAGCAAGTGTTAAGTAATTATTTTGAGGATAATTATTAACTTTGTTCATTTTATTTTTATTGGTTACGTAAAGTTTTTACGTTTCGCGATAAAATACGTTTAGGCATTCCCGGAACCACCAAAACTTTTCTATGCTTCAACAAATACCCACGATTATACCCAATACTCAAAAATTACAAAAATATATCATACATATACATATAGAACCGGATATGGAGCTAGGAGTACAAAGATATTATCAAATTGCAAAACAACTTTCCTTGAAACCATGGGATAATGTCCATTTTAGGAAACAAGTAGATATTTCTTCTTACTAACTCAAATAGTGAAATGGACCAAGACCAAAGACTTCCTAGATTTCCTCTACATGTCTCTTGACTTAGTCTTATGATATATAATACAAGCAACTAGGAGAGAAACACATACACTTCATACTTTACAAGAAAAACAACACTTTTCTCTCTTTATTTTGCCTCAAAACCCACGGCTACAACCCAACACACATCAAATCCATACAAAATTTTATTTATGACATTTACACATATTCCTACATGATATCTAAGATGACCTAAGGTGTTTAGAAGGCTTGGTTAAGCATTTACAAGTGTTGAAGCAAGGAAAAGGAAGCTAGGGTTTCTTGGAAAAGTTAGGGTTTTCTAAGCTTTGCAAGCTTTAGTTTTATATCTAAACAAGGGTTTATATATTGTGGTTTGTCATATTACATCATCATAGTTAGTAGCTTTTTGAATCTGTTAGGATAAGTTTAGGTTCTAGTCCATTTTAAGCTCAAGTAGGTTCTAGCTGAATTAGTTTCTCATTTTACACTCAGTTTGGTGGTTTATTGGTATAGAAGTTAGTTTCTTAGGTCTGCTCTTGTTAGTTTTAAGTTTGGTTAGTTCTAGTGTCATTTGCATCATTAGAGGATAATAGCCAAGTAGCCATTTTCAAGCTCAAATATCAGATGGTAAAAATAGTAGTTAGGTCTTAATTTTAAGAGAACAAGTAGTCCTTAGGTTAAGTTAGATCTGTTTCAGCTTATTTTATAAAAAAGTAGCTTAATTAGTCATCTGCTTTTAAGCTTGAAATTTGCATTTTGTCTTTTCAAATAAAAAAATCACTCAGCACAAATTGAGTCAAATAAGCAGCTTTCAATTAGCTTTTTCATTGATCATTTGAATTTCAAAGTACTTTTCAAAAGTAGTTTTAGAAAGCTTATAGGTCAAGGTTTAAGCTATTATAACCCAAAAAGCCATAAGGTTCCTTTTGTGAGCTTAAAATTAAGCTCAAAGTTGCTCAATCTGCCTGTTTGGTATGCAGTTTAGTTTAAGTGCTTATATTTGATTTTTAGCCTATGGCTTATAGTTTTTGCATAATGTTAGCTTATACTTGCTTATTAGTCTAGATTTAAGGTATTGGTAGCTTATTAGGTCATGTTTTCAACTTTCTCCTAGTTTTCTAGCTTAAGTAATTTTGTTAAAAAGCAAAAAAATTCTCTAAGAGCAACCTGTCTATTTTTATAAGCTTTTTCCTAGCTTAATTTTGATTTATAAAAAAGTTGTCTTTTTAAAAGTAGCTTATTTTTAGTAGTTTTACAAGTTTGCTTTGAAAAATATTAAAAAATAAAAAATAGCAAAAAGCTAGGCCATGGATTCGAACCCATGACCTAGCCTTTCACACACACTCGTCCCATATCACACACACTCAAACCATCGCACCAGACCAGGGCTATCTGTTATGATAGCCCAACCCATTTCTTTTAAATACATTTTTATTTTCTATTTTCTATAATAAGTCGTAGCTTATTCCTAGCTTTTTAGAGCTTTTTGTTTCAGCTTCTGTCTAGTTAGCATTTTTATAAAATCAAGCATACTGTTTTACACTTTTAGTAATTTTTCCATATTTTTAGAGTTAAGTTTACTATTTTAAATCATTTTTCTTTATTAAAAACTTTTAAAAATCATTAAAAAATAGAAAAATAATCCAAAAAATAAAATTCTAGGGCTGAGTTTTAGTGTACTTGCTTATTTGTCGCGTTTTCTTAATTCCCGTTATTCGTTTTCGCTTTTAATAGTTAATTGCCTTAATTACGTGTTTGCTTTTACTTGTTTTAAATTTGTAGAAATAGATAATCAAACCAAAATCTTTAAAACCAATTCAAATCATTGTCCAAGTAAAAAACGGAGTCTCAATTTCACAATTCTTGGGGTATAAACGACCCGGTGAACACTTACCGGTTAAACGTACAATATTTTCGTGTGAATTTTCATATTACCTTTGTCCTCAAGGGTAATTTTGGAATTTCATTACTTTGATATTATTATGTATGCTATTTGAGAACGTATCAAGTTTTTGGCGCCGTTGCCGGGGAATTGAGTTAAAGATTATCTCGTTTGAATTTGTCGATCGTGATTTGGAGAACCTTTCGTCTTCGAAAGTTACGTCTTTTGAAAAAAATATAAAAAAAATAAAAGAAAATTTTCCTTTTTCTTTTTATTATATGTAGAAGATTAATAAATAAAAAAAATACAAAAATATTTGCTCTTCCGGATTTTTCTATTTTTATTGTGTTCTCTTAAATTGTAAAATACACATGCAATTTAATTCTCTTACTAGAGAATTTGTGAATAACCATTAATAAGTTCCCAAACTTAAGATTCAAAAAAAAAGTAACCGTCTTGTGTCACTTACAAAAAAAGCGCACCTCTTTTGTGAAATAAGCTATTAGGAGGTGATAAGTGTAAAATACACATATCCGTTTGTACCTAAAATAACCCAATTAAACCCAAAACAGACCAAAAAGACCATCCTATATTATATATACAAGCATACATGAGTTAGATAACACTTACATGCAAAATACTTAGTAAAAAGATCAAAACTCTTCCCTTTTTGCTCCTTTGAGCTCACGGCAAACAAACATCCCCTTAACTAACCCATACAAAATTTTCTACCACATTTATATACATACCTACATCATATCTAAGATACCTCAAGATGGTTTGAAGCATTGGTTAACCATTTGCAAGTGTTGAAGCAAGAAATCAAGATTAGGGTTTTTATTTGGAAACTAGGGTTTTCTTGGTATAAATCTTGAGTTTAAGACTAAACAAGGGTTTAGCACTTATATGTCATCAACCTACAATCACTCATTAAGGTTATCTAAAGCACTAAACTTTTTCATTTATGTGATATATGAAATATGTGAAGTTTTATGTAGTGAAATCACCATAGGACATGTTTAACTTGTAAACTTGACTTTCTTGTAAATATAGTTTTAATGACTTATACACATGTTGTTATGGAAGTAATATGAAGTGTATAAATGGATACCTCAGTATTTTACAATCTTATATTAAGCAAAAACGAGTGTAATGTCAAATTAGGGTTTTAAAGACACTAGATATGTTCAAGTTAAAAGTATTATAAATAAACATGTTAACCTGTTATGAGCTTTTTAGTCAGATATAAGGACATCTAAAAAAAAGTCATAATGGAAGTAAAATATTCTTGTACACTTATGGTTATGATGTAAAAGTGGTTATGGATGAACTTGTAGTAAAAAGTTACTTATGGAGATTATGGTAAAACAAAATGTGTTTAAGAACTTAACGGACTTGGACCAAGGACTAAAAATGATCTATGGACTATATGATATATAAGATATAGTATATTAAGAGTGTTGGAAAAACATGTGAATTAACTTAGTTAAAAAGAATAAAACAAGTTTAATAAATAAGTATTACGAATAGATACCATAAAGGGATGTTTGGAGTCAATTCCAAACAGGTGGGTATTATGTTTTATAAATATTCTACGACTCATGACGATTCCGAAAAGGTAAGAAACTTGTCAAACGGATAAATAACGAAAAAGTTACGCTAATTACGAGTTATACGTTAATTAAACGAATTTTATAAAATAACTTTTATAAAAACTAAATCAAACAGCAAGTTTGATAATTTTAACTCATAAAACAATTTTTAAGTGAGGCCCCATCTACTTCCCATTCACCACCGCCACATATCATACTCTCCCACACCAGAGCAGATACACCACCGTCAGGTACCGCACCATCAGGGACACCACCACTCTTACCCATACCGCTACCTACTTCATCATCATCTTTGCTGCTACCCTCTACTGACCACGAAGCAGACAGGCCCGAGGTTTGCTTACCACTTTGGAAGAGGTTATGTTTTGCTTTTGGTCCTAGCTACGAGGTCGGAGAGAGCTCATATGATGCTGCCGCTAGACTGAATGGAGGTCTTAGGGCAGACTATGGTTTTGTTTCCACTATGGACAGGGCGATTATGCGGGATCTAGAGAGAGATGTCGGTTATGTGATCACCGACACTTGGGATGAGATGCTGGTAGACATGTCAGGGGCACTAACAACCGATAACACAGAGTTGGGTCGATGGATGACAGATTTTACCACTAGGGTTAGGCAAGACACAAATGAGATTTATACGAGGTTGGATGATGAGCAGACTGAGCGACAGCTGATGGCTGGTCGGCTCAACATGCTGTATAGGGATAGGCGTGCACATGCACGTACTGCTAGACTCATAGAGGCTGAGGCTAGGATGTCTCGAGAGGCTTGGGGATGATCTATGGATGCTAGTGACCTTGCACGATCAGAGGTTATGGCATTACGTACTCAGGTAGTAGCACATCAGGCAGTGATTATAGAGTTACAGGCAGCGAACCGTAGGAGACAGGCAGCGATTTCAGAGTTGCTGGCGGCGGACCGCAAGAAACAGGATCAGTTCATAGAGGCACTAAGATCGCTGAAGAGACTTCAGACCCAGATGACAGAGTTCGAGAGACAGTAGGGACCCGCTAAAGGTCCTGCACATCCAGATGCACCAGAGAAGGCTGGTAGCAGTTCGTAGATCATGTTATGGCTAGTTATTTTGTACAGCCTACTAAGTATTACGGGTAATTCCCGGCTAGTATGGCTTTAGGTTGTATATTTTATCTTGTAACCTAATCGTTGTGGTTATTTTGTATCTGAACCATTCATGTATGTTTTCTAATTATATATGGAATGGTGGTATTATGTCATGTCTGTAATCGAATTTATTATGAATGAATGTCGATTTAGCTACACCATTGTTAACTTCAATTCAGTTGTATATTTCACTGTGTGTTGTGATCTCTCTTTACTTATTGTGTATATGTTATGGTTATGATTTTACGAAATCTAACGGGTATTATATTTTCTTGTGATTGAAGAAAATGGCACCAAAAAGAGCCACGAGTCGAACACAGCCCCAGAAACAACCAACGCCACATTTGTCACTAATGCCCAGCTTTAGGAAATGATTGACCAAGGCGTTACTGCCGCTTTGGCAGCACGTGATGCTGACAGAAATACGAATGGCGATGATAGCCATAATTCGGGAACGGGTGTTAGAAGGACATAACGAACTGCCCGTAAATGTACTTACACTGACTTTCTCAAATGTCAACCCTTAAACTTCAAAGGCACGGAAGGAGTTTTTGGTCTATCTCAATGGTTTGAAAGAATGGAGTCTGTTTTCCACATCAGTAATTGTACAGTTGAGAATCAAGTCAAGTTTGCTACTTGCACTCTTCATTCAGTTGCTTTAACATGGTGGAACACCCATGTCAAGACAGTCGGTCATGATGCTGCTTACGGTATGCCTTAGAAAACACTCATGAAAATGATGACTGACAAATACTGTCCTCGAAATGAAATCAAGAAACTGGAAATAGAGATTTTGGATCTGAAAGTGAAGCGTACTGACTTGACAAGTTATACCTAACGCTTTCAGGAATTGGCTTTGTTGTGCGGGAGGATGTTTCCCGAAGAATCTGATAAAATTGAAAAATATGTCGGTGGTCTTCCCGGCATGATTCATGGGAGTGTAGTGGCGTCAAAACCAAAGACAATGCAAGATGCAGTTGAAATCGCAATCGAGCTAATGGATAAGAAAATCCGCACTTTTGCTAAACACCAGACAGAGAGTAAAAGGAAGTTTGAGGACACCGAACACTCAGAACCAACAACAACAACAACAACAGAACAAGAGGCAGAACACTGACAGGGCTTATACTGCAGGGACTGGTGAAAAGAAACAATATGAGGGATCTAAACCCCTATGCTCAAAATGCAACTATCACCACGACGGTCCATTTGCTCCCAGATGCCACAAGTGCAATAAAGTTGGCCATCTGGCCCGTGACTGCAGGAGCACTGCAACCGCCAACAATGCTAACAATCAGAGGGGCACTGGGTCGGGTCAGAAGCCTACTTGCTATGAGTGTGGAGTTCAGGGACATTTTAAAAGGGAATGTCTAAAGCTGAAGAACAACAACAACCGTGGTAACCAAGTTGGAGGTGGCAATGCTCCAGCCAAAGTGTATGCGGTAGGGCATGCGGGGACAAACCCAGACTCCAACGTCGTGACGGGTACGTTCCTTATAAACAACCGCTATGCTTCTATCTTATTCGATACTGGTACCGATAGGAGTTTTGTGTCTACTGCATTTAGCTCCTAAATTGATATCACACCAACTGCATTAGATCACTATTATAACGTTGAACTAGCCGACGGGAGAATAATTGGGTTGAACACTATCCTTAAGGGTTTTACATTAAACATCCTGAACCACCCATTCAACATAGACTTAATACCCGTATAACTTGGTAGTTTCAACGCTATAATTGGTATAGATTGGTTGGTAAAGTACCAAGCAATCATTGTGTGTGCCGAGAAGATCGTTCGTATCCCCTGAGGAAATGAAACTCTAATCGTTCACGGTGACGGAAGCAACCGGGGAAACGAGGCTCGTCTGCACATTATCTTGTACACCAAAACATAAGAATACATGCTAAAAGGATGTCCAATCTTTTTGGCAAACGTTACTACAAAGGAGACGGAAGACAAGTTAGAGAAGAAGCGACTTGAGTACGTATCGATAGTTCGAGATTTTCCAGATGTATTCCCTGAGGACTTGTCAGGTCTTCCTCCAACTCGACAAGTGTAATTTCAAATCGATCTGATACCTGGTGCTGGACTTGTGGCACGGGCACCTTATCGATTAATGAAAGAGTTGTCAGAGCAACTGAAAGAACTATTCGGCAAGGGCTTTATAAGACCCAGCTCCTCACCTTGGGGAGCTCCGGTCTTGTTTGTCAAAAAGAAGGATGGATAGTTTCGAATGTGCATCGACTATCAGGAACTGAACAAGCTGACAGAGAAGAATCGTTATCCACTCCTAAGGATCGACGATTTGTTTGATCAACTACAAGGATCCAGTCTTTATTCTAAGATAGACCCGCGATTAGGTTATCACCAGCTTCGAGTACGGGAAGAGTATATTACAAAAATAGAATTCCGAACTCGGTATGGTCATTACGAGTTCCAAGTTATGCCATTTGGCTTGACGAACGTACCAGCGGTATTTATGGACCTCATGAACCGCGTGTGCAAGCCATTTTTGGACAAATTTTTTATTGTCTTTATTGACGATATCCTTATCTACTCTAAGAACAACAAGGAACATGAAGAACACCTTAAGGCAGTTCTGGAATTGCTTAAGAAAGAGAAGTTGTATGCTAAGTTCTCTAAATGTGAATTTTGGATTCCTAAGGTATAATTTCTCGGCCATGTGATTGATAGTCAAGGCATTCACGTAGACCCTGCCAAAATCGAATCCATAAAGGACTGGGAATCTCCTAAAACACCAACGGAGATTCGCCGGTTTTTAGGTCTCGCTGGCTATTACTGAAGATTCATCGAAGGATTTTCAAAGATTGCCAAGTCAATGACCAAGCTTACTCAGAAAGGAGTTAAGTTCGAGTGGGGAGACAAACGGGAAGCCGCCTTCCAGTTATTAAAGCAGAAGTTGTGCAGTGCGCCAATTCTGGCTTTACCTGAAGGAAGAAAAGATTTCATAGTCTATTGTGATGCGTCGCATAAGGGATTGGGTGTTGTATTAATGCAAAGAGTGAAAGTGATTTCTTATGCATCATGCCAATTAAAAATTCATAAGAAGAACTATACAACTCATGATTTGGAACTTGGATCGGTAGTGTTTTCTTTGAAACTTTGGAGACACTATTTGTACGGAACCAAGTGTACGATGTTCATGGATCACAAGAGTCTACAACACATTCTTAATCAAAAGGAGTTGAATATGAGGCAGCGTCGTTGGTTAGAACTGCTCAGTGATTACGACTGTGAGATCCGTTACCATCCGGGGAAAGCTAATGTTGTTGCTGATGCTTTGAGCAGGAATGAGCGGAGTAAACCATTAAGAGTTCAAGCCTTAGTGATGACTATTGGCTTAGATCTTCCTAAACAACACATGAATGCTCAGACTGAAACACGAAAACCAGAGAACGTCAAGAACGAAGATGTTGGGGGTATGTTGATTGAAAATTCTAAGGATCCAGAGAAATTTAGAATGGAAAAGTTGGAACGCCGTGTGGATGGAACTCTATGCTTCAATTGCAGGAGTTGGTTGCCATGTTATGGTGATTTGAGGACCGTGATCATGCACGAGTCCCACAAGTCAAAATACTTTATTCATCCGGGTTCTGACAAAATGTATCAGGACATGAAGAAGTTATATTGGTGGCCCAATATGAAGGCCAACATCACCACCTATGTTAGCAAATGTCTGACATGTGCTAAAGTCAAGGCCGAACACCAAAGGCCATCAAGATTGTTGGTACAACCCGATATACCTTAATGGAGGTAGGACAATCTCACTATGGATTTTGTCATAAAGCTTCCTAAGTCGTCACAAGGCTATGACAATATTTGGGTGATTGTCGACCGACTTACTAAGTCTGCAATCTTTTTACCCATGAGGGAAACTGATCCCATGGAGAAACTGGCAAGAATGTACCTAAAGGAAGTGGTCATGAGGCATGGAATCCATGTCTTAATCATTTGTGATCGCGACCCAAGGTTCACATCAAATTTTTGGAGGTCACTTTAGAAGGCTTTGGGTACTAACTTGGATATGAGTACTGCGTATCATCCACAAACTGACGGGAAAAGCGAAAGAACTATTCAAACTCTCGAGGATATGCCGCGTGCTTGTGCAATCGACTTTGAAAAGGGTTGGGTTAACCATTTGCCATTAGTCGAGTTCTCATTTAACAATAGCTATCACGCTAGCATCAAAGCTGCACCATTTGAAGCACTTTACGGTCGCAAGTGTCGTTCACCTGTATGTTGGGCCGAGGTTGGACAAGTGCAACTTACTGGTCCAGAAATAGTTCAAGAAACAACAGAGAAGATCATCCAAATCAAGCAAAGGATGCAAGCCGCCCGTGATAGGCAAAATAGTTACGCTGATCTAAAGCGTAATCCGATGGACTTTCAAGTTGGAGATAAAGTTATGCTTAAAGTTTCGCCTTGGAAAGGAGTAGTACGTTTTGGAAAACGGGGGAAGTTAAACCCTAGATATGTTGGACCTTTCAAGGTGTTGGGAAAGGTTGGATCCATTGCATACAAGCTTGAGCTTCCTGAAGAGCTGAGCAGGGTTCACAATACGTTTCATGTATCTAAATTGAAAAAGTGTTATGCCGACGAACCATTAGCCGTTCCGTTAGATGGGCTTTATTTTGATGACAAGCTTCAATTCGTTGAGGAACCGGTCAAAATCATGGATCGTGAAGTCAAACAGTTGAGGCAAAGCCATGTCCCAATTATTAAGGTTCGATGGAACTCTAGGCGAGGTCCTGAGTTTACATGGGAACGCGAGGACCAATTCCTAAAGAAATATCCACATCTCTTCGAAAAGACTGCACCATCGTCAAGTGTCGCGTCTTAGCCTTGGGGACAAGACTCACTTAATGGGAGGAGACTATAACACCTCGTGTTTTAGGGTCATTTACGACGTCAATAAATTCACTATGTATTTTTAGTATTGTACGCGTTTGCTTTTAAATTGTAATCGTTAAGTTAAA
Organism: Tanacetum coccineum; assembly: GCA_026074375.1. Classification (NCBI taxonomy): domain Eukaryota; kingdom Viridiplantae; phylum Streptophyta; class Magnoliopsida; order Asterales; family Asteraceae; genus Tanacetum; species Tanacetum coccineum. Next base: position 59,947 of record BQNB010002910.1, read on the forward strand.
TCGCGTAAGCTAAAAATTATCGTTCAATGTAAACGGGCATCAAACAATTAAGTGTTTACATCAAACAAGGGTTAAGTAATTATTTTGAGGATAATTATTAACTTTGTTCATTGTATTTTTATTGGTTACGTAAAACGTTTACGTTTCGCGATAAAATACGTTTAGGCATACCCGAAACCACCAAAACTTTTCTACACTTTAACAAATACCCATGATTATACCCAATACTCAAAAATTATGAAATATATCATACATATACATATAGAACCGGATATGGAGCTAGGAGTACAAAGATATTATCAAATTGCAAAACAACTTTCCTTGAAACCATGGGATAATGTCCATTTTAGGAAACAAGTAGATATTTCTTCTTACTAACTCAAATAGTGAAATGGACCAAGACTAAAGACTTCCTAGATTTCCTCTACATGTCTCTTGACTTAGTCTTATGATATATAATACAAGCAACTAGGAGAGAAACACATACACTTCATACTTTACAAGAAAAACAACACTTTTCTCTCTTTATTTTGCCTCAAAACCCACGGCTACAACCCAACACACATCAAATCCATACAAAATTTTATTTATGACATTTACACATATTCCTACATGATATCTAAGATGACCTAAGGTGTTTAGAAGGCTTGGTTAAGCATTTACAAGGGTTAAGCAATGAAAAGGAAAGATTAGGGTTTTATATTGGATTAGGGTTTCTTGGTTGTGAAAGCTAGGGTTTATAATCTAAACAAGGGTTTAGATTTTGTTGGTCATCCTATCACATCATATTAAGGTCATCTAAAACTCTTAATATCTTTACTTTTATGATTTTATGCATATATATGTTCTATGTAGTTAATCACCATTTAGGAAATGTTTTAACATGTAAAATGGATTTTTTACTTGTGATCATGCTTTGATAAAAAATTTCACATGTTATGTGGATGTTAATATTATGTCATAATGGAAGTATAAGTGTTATACCATGTTGGTTTAAGTGTAAAAAGTATACGTATAAACTAGTAATTAAAAGATTACTTAAGAAAGTTTATGATTTAAAGGTGTTGTTAAGGACTTGTTATCTTGGACACTTGGACAAAGTATGGACAAATGGACACTATAATATGTAATACATATGATATAAAGCATTGTAATGGACTTGTAACAAGATGCTTAAGCTTAAAAGTTACAAAACTAGGTTTAAACATGTTTTTATGAAAAACATCAAAACTTTCTATTTTAATTCGACACATAACCTATTTATTTTATATTTTTATAAAATAGTACGTCTCATAAAGATTCCAAAAAGCTCTCATGCGATGATTTCCAAAAAAGGTAAAAAACACGAAAAAAAAACGACAAATTAATAACAGAATGAATATGACGTAGTCTTTTCTACTCGAAGATTATACGTTTAATAAAATCTGGGTAATCATTCATAAAAAAAAAATTATAAAAACCAGGTTAATCAAACCACTACTGATAAATACGATTTAATATGTTTTCACAGACTAGCGCGCTTATTTTTTAGGATTCCAAAACATTCGAATCATAATTTTTGGATATCTAATTACCGAAATGAGTTATGAATTAAATGTGAGTATTATATACTTAAATGAATAAAAATACCTTTTAAAAACACTATTTTTATAAAAGTTACCTGTACATAATCCCCATACATGACTTTTGAAAATAATCATTAATATGAAAGAACTTTTAATCAACAAAACGTGCTCGAAAAGCAATCACTGAAAACGGAGCTAAAACGAGTAAGATACCGACAATTACGGGTTTACCGATAACAAACCCTCTATAAAATCTATACATTCTATAAACTGTCATGACAAAGTTCTGTTCCCAGAGGTCAAAAATATGAAAAAGTATATTTTGGATAACTCGTCATAATACAAAGCGTGGACAAATAAACTTAAAAAACGGCTTAAAAACGATACAAGTTACGTCGTTTTTACTAATGAAATATTTCTATAAACGATTTTAACTTTATAATACGAATTCACAAACGCAATGTAGATGGTGAATAATGGCTATAGTAATGAATTAGTTGATCATGGATAGTAGTTATTATCAAATTTCTTAGCTTATACGACCTATGTTTAATTAGGTTGCATTCGGTCACAACAACGTGACGCATTTTGTAATATACCTTTGACTTTATAATCATTATACGACTACGAAGTGTGAGTTCATAGCCCCACACTTCTACATCTTTAAGGATTTGAACACAGTTTTGGGGTGAGAACATATGCACTGTTTTGTATACAATATAGTCTGCGCTGAGCACCAAGTCGAACATTTCACATCTAGCGAGTTACGTATTTGCCTAAGTAGCGAAAACCATCCTTGAGCCATTATCATAGGACCTCGTTCAGATCATATGTTGCCTGAAAGCGCGATATGTTTAAACTATTGAATCCTATATGGTAGAATTGGCATCGCCCTGTTTCGGGTGAAAAAAAATTACTATGAATTGTTTTCGACCAGTTTCAAAAAAAATAAGTAGATTATGTGTAAAATGTGGGTGTTGGGGGGGAGTCTGGTGGGGTGATCTTTAAATAGTATTATTAATTAAACGGGGATAAAAGATATAGATTATAAATAGTCAGAGTTAATGCTCACTAGTGTCTCTGGGTTTGACGGACAAACGAACGTATACCAATTCGGACATAGGTTAGTTTGCGGATAGCACATCACAAGGGCACTGTTGGCAATTTTATATTAACAAACATCATACATGTCGCAGACTTCAGTGTCATAGCTTAAGGGAAACGTAATTACTTTTATGATGTTTGCGCATCTGTTTGCATTCTCATGGGGAAACTTTGCGGTCCTACACAATAACATTTCTCTTATAAACCTATGAATTCAATCAACACATATTGTTGAGAACGTTTGTAAGCAATGTTTTATACAATCCAAAACTGAGGATCAAGTAAGATGACCGAGGTTGCAAGGGAATACATATGACTTAAGGTTCTTGAGCGCGATGTTAAAGTATGTCACACGCGCATTAAACACTTTGTTCCTCATACAATTTATGCGTATATCTGTCTATGGGTTCTGAGCAAATTTCTTTTCCGCGTAAATTCATGGTATCTAGAACTATCACTCACATAGCGAAGAGAACAAACGCTCATTACGTCGGTAGAGACATGGCGAGAAGTCGCTGTCGTCACTTTTCCGAGTAAACTCACAACATTTATCTGTATGAGTTACTACCTTTGAAGCGTAAATGTAGTCTAGATGATCTAAACAGAGGGTCTATTTCTAATGAGAGGTCTATTTGTCGCTATCTTATATATAATCTTGCTGCGTACACTTGATCAAGTGAAGATATACCCAACCTGAACCCCGAGATACCCATATTACCAAACACCTAATATTCGTTTTTTGATAAAACCGAAAGCATGTATAACTATTACAACTCGATCTAACAACAATAAGACTTCTGAAAATGACTAAACTTCTATAATACTCTTCGTATCAGCCAATAACCACATCGAAATTGTATATTACGCAAGAAATGATAACGAAATTGCTCAATCCAACCAAAACGATCACGTCTTATCCATAATTACTATCGGAAACAAGTGTAATCGTGATATAAGATGTAAAAAATGCTCAATAAGCTCAAATAACCACTCGAAAGTACGGAATTCCACCGAATTTCAGCACGTCAAACTCGATAACGCAATCAATTACAAAATAGATCATTCTCAATCTCTAATGGCATATGATACCACTTGTTAGGTCACGTTTTATCTTGAATCACACGATGTAGAAAGGTTACGTATAGAGAGAATTAAGAGAGGAAGGCAAGACTTTCATAATTTTTCAAATTTTATAAAGAAAAGAGAAATGGGAGGGAAAGTTAGAGTTACAAGCCTTAACCCCCTAATGTTGATTAGGGGGTATTACCCTTTCTATTGCCGACGGAGCTGAGAGAATTAATGGTGACATGGCACTACCTCTTCACCGTCAGATCAAATCAATAATAAATCTTGACCATTTAAAATCAACTTCATCATTATCTCTAACTTATTCCCTAATTTTTAGCTTTCCAATTATTGAATGCACACAGGTTTTTCAATCAAACATGTGTTGGTTTATAAAAGCTAGCAAATTTTAGTGCTCAAGATGGTCTGTCTCCTAAAATTTGGAAAGTTTGTTAATAGAATTCAGAATTCTAATTCTATCTATGAGGACTCTATATAGAATGAGCTACGCATTTATTTTATGCTATGTCTCATGACCAACATTAATCTGACTACGTATGGTATAGTTAACGAAAGTGGGTAATGTGGAAGCAATTTTTTAAGACTACGTATGCTATATTTAAAGAAAGTGGGTAATGTGGAAGCAATTTTTAAGACTATGTATGGTATAGTTTAATGAACTATGATATAGTTTAAAGAGTTTATTGATTGAAAAAGTGGGCAATTTTGTATTGCATCTGACACTCAAGCCTCATATATGTATATGTATCGAAGAACAAAATATGTTTGTCATATCCAAAATTTAAACTTTCAATATTTATATAGTTTAATGTGTATGATTTTTTTGGGTTTACTATTGTGGTTTGTCATAATAGTTCATTATACGCTAATGTTAAATCATTATTACTGTATTATCCATCTCTTAAAAACAAAAAGTAAGGTTGGTGATCTCAACGATGCATGATAGATTTGTAATAAATTGCGATAAGAAATGATAGTTTTTCGAAAGGTGAGAAAAATAATAAAGTACGCTAATATAATACATTATTCAAAACATTTCGATGTCAATTATTCAATATATCAAACGTAATATGTTTAAACGGTCTTAACTTCTATAATCGTCATCAAGAAACGGGTATACCCGTGCAACGTACGGGTATTACACTTGTTTATAGGAGAGAGGAGGATTAGCTTCTCTTCCTTTATTTTCTCTAATTTGCAATCTAGTCCCTATTCTTAGAATAATATGTTATTTTTCACTTTAAGCATATTTTTCTTTATTACAAACTACTTTCTACATGTAAAATAAAGACTAAACATTAATAATATATAAAACCACTTAAAGTATCATAATCGACACTTTTATGATCTTAACAGCATACTTGAAGATTTTTGCATCTAATGGTGATAAAAAGATAACATCTTAAATCATGTAGTAATACCTTAGAATCCAATCAATTTCAACTAAACAAATGACCTTGTGTAGCTGTTCAACATCCAAGGTCGAACAAAAAAGAAACAAAATTAAGCTTTAATTGCTACAAGCATCCAAAAACATAAACACAAGATGAACAACACCATCAACAGATCCATTAATATGTATTTAAGACCATAGAAAATAAAATAAAATTAATAGAGAAAAACCCAATTATTTTTGTGTAGATTAATACACATAAGAACAAAGATGAAGTTATGAACCTGACATGAAAATATCTCTTGAAAAGAATAAAAAATGCAGAGATGAAGACTAGGTCGTGGAGGCGGCTGATCGGAGTGAAGATGAAAATGGAGTTATGTTGGTTGACATAGAAGGTAGCTGTGGAAGATGATACAACAATTGGGGTATTTGTGGAGAAGAGAGAATAATAAAAAAACCGAGGGTAATTTTTTGTGATAAAAGCATCCTGGATGGAAACACCCACCTTTTTAGCACTCTTTTACATCTAGGGTTCCTATTTATGTTAAGCAAAAAAGAAACAAATCTAAACACCATTTGGATTAAAGAAATTTTCTATCCAGGATATTAAGCAAAAAAGAAACACACCCAAGCCCGCAAACATGCAACATCAAATCAATGTGAGTCACTGAAAATTAATATATATATATATATATATATTTGCTCAATTATTTATATAAAAAAAATCCGCTATGTATATTACATGATAATATAGGTTATTAGATAACAAGTCCTAACACTGTGGTCATAAGTGTATAAACTGTTTATGAGTTGTCGTCATAAGTCGGGTATAAGGTGTGATCATAAGTGTTGATTTCATGCATGCTATAAGCTGTGTTTTATTTGGTCGTAATAATCTTTCGAGCATGTTAGTTTGGTGCGCAAAATGGAAGGACGGTTGAGTGCGAGATTGACTCGGCTCAACAACCTCTATGATCTGAGTCAAGGCGTGAATTAATCTAAGCCAAGCTTATAAGATTCATCCGGACGGGTTCGTTTTGGACAAACCACAGTTGTTTGTTGTTGTTTAAAAACGACGTCGTTTAGGTGCTAAAATAAGTTAGGTCATGCTCCCTCCGTTTTCTTACATGTATGTGTACCAAAATCCACTAAATCTTGGGGCTAATTGCATGCACAACACCTGGTATCATTTATTAACACAATTAACGAGTCTCAGATATCTCGAGAACCATCCTTTTTGTCGTCTTCGTCATTGAAGATGACGTCATATTCGGCTAAACAGCGTCGTTTCGGGCTATTTGAAAGTGACTTCGTTCGGTAGGCAATATACGTGTCTTGCTGAAGAGATATGTGTCTTCTCTTTTCAATCTCATTTGTATTGTGCTATGCAATTTCGTTAAGGGCTGTTTGAAAACAATGTATTTTCAGCTTTCGGATTACAATAGTCTCAACAAAATGCGTTGTAGTTGATGACAATCCAATACAACAATTCTGCAACATCCTGTAATATTCTACCTTAGTTGTCCGATTGAATAGCTTCAACACATGCACATCTTCTTCCAATTCTGCAACAAAAGATGCAAACCAAAGAAGCCGAGTGACTACCAAACCCGCCCGACATCAGCTTCCATACATTGTCCATACCTCCACAGGCAGGTCACTCGCCCACCACAAACCTCCCCCGTCGACGCCCTGAGCATCTACCCGTTAAGCCTTAAGTGGCAGCACATACAACGCTGACCCAAATAAAGACGCATTGGGAGTAGAGTAGTAATAGCAAGTGTGTCACAGTACTCGCCTACACTTGCAATTTCTTGTCCCATCAAAATCTTGTACATCATGCTGCACTAGGTTATCTGCATTCACTCACCAGCAACACCTAAAACCTCTAAATCAGCCCACACAACACAAATAAAAGTTATACCCAAATACCCCCGTGCTGCAAGTGGCAACAATATCCAAACACCCCATGTCGCAGGCCACAATAATATCCAAACACCTGTCATCACAGTACGTCAACAACAAAAATAGACGAAATTCATAATTTGTAGTTTACTTGGTGTATTCCAGGCCAGGCTTTGAACCAATACCTGGACTGATCTAAGACTGCCCAGGCCAGGCTTAGCCTGATTTCCATATCTGTACTTTCAGCTATAAGATTCAAAGTTCCTAGTAAACTTCAAAATTAACCGTGCCAAGAACATACCTATCGAGTGTAAACAGATAGTATTTGTCGCTTAGGAAACAATAGAAAATATATGTTATCAACTTATGTAGAGACAACAATTTAAAGCAATGGAAGATAACAGTATGTTGATATTATATACAGGTACTGTTTACAAACACCAAACTTTTATCAAGTGGAATCGTGTACCTTTTAGGATTCTTCCAGTGGGAATGCGTAACTGGTACAGGAGGTTCATTCGATACAGTTCCTTTGCAAGTTGGCGGCAACACGTTCTACAACCTAAGAAAATTGATGCCGATTACTTAGTAGGTTTGATGCTAGATTTTCTTATTTTCACTTGTGTTTTGTGTGTTAGTAGCAAGGCCTGTAACAGAGGCTATGTTTCTAACTTTCTAGCATGGATTGAAATAAAATAATATCCTCTTGATTGCTCTCCCTAAACTCTGTCCCGTTTATATTTTTCCTGTTTTTGTCACCATAATCAGGCTACAACGTACCAATTTTCTTAATTTCACTTTTGTTTTGTGTGTTAGTAGCAGGCCAATATCAGAGGCTATATTTCTAACTCTCTAGTATCGATAGAAATAAAATAGTACCTCTGTGTTGCTCTCCCTAACCTCTGTCCCCTTTACATTATTCCTGTTTTTGTCACCATAATCAGGCTACAGACTTGAGTTTAAAAACAAATAAAGTAAGCTAAATGTGTCGCATCATGTCCTTAACGTTACATGTCCTTAAGTTAAATGTCACTACCGCCGTACTAACATCAATGTTGGTAATAATGCAAAGTGTGAAAAAAACTTCAAAAGTTATGTGAGTAATTGCATGTTTTTTGCAATAAAGCCTTGAGTATTAACTTAACCCGTTCTATTCATTTAACAGGTTACATAACACATAATCCAAACAAACCCATTTGTATTTAAAACGGTCAAAATTTCCATTTATGATACTAACATGTGGTATCGTCTAATTAAACATAGAGATATAACAAGTGAAGATAAAATATGATCGTAAATAGTACTTAAGTTAACATTACCTACATTAGTTTCAATCATTTCCATAGTAGTATGTGCTCTATATTGTACCCATATTCTCCCTGATAAGCCATATTATAAAGATATAATACATATTTTTATACAAATAAAATCCAAACCACATATTAGGAGTAAACAATTAAACAAAAGGTATACCTATATCAGCACCTGGTTTATTTCTTTAAGACTCAAGAGTGGTTTCCCCTCTCCTATCTGCAGTCCTACTTTGTCAAATCCCTGCCAATTTTAGCACAAACACTTACGAATTAAACCCCTCAGCAGTAAAGCGCGATTGCATACAAACGAAATAAAAGCATTTTTACCAATCTACGCATCAAATATGGCACAAACAATGATTGGGATCTTGTGAACTTACAATATTGGTAAAACGACTTCTTGCTAATCATAAAATATCGCGTACGGACTTCTTGCACCTGCTCCCCATCGTTCAAGTAATATCCACAGGCCAAAATTTTGTTGTAAGATTAAACCATCACCAAATCCATGATCGATGCATATGACATATACAAATTTGAAAAAAACATGATTATCCATTCATTACAGCCTCAAATAAAAACATATGAGTTTCTTAATTATCCATTCATTACAGCTTCAAACACAAACATATGTTTGTGTTGTAAAATTATGTTTCTTATATTAGTATAGTAACATAGTCTTTTGTATTCATATACAATACTACTATATAGAACTAACATATGAGTTTGGTTCAGCCGAACGCTTGTAAAATAGCCAACTAAATCTCCTTAAGTTCATATAAATCTACACTTCATATGTGATATGGGTTGTGGCTGAATGGACTCTAAATAACCAAAGTTTATCTAGACATTTAAGCAAGTAACTGACTGATTATTTGGCTTTAAGTTCTAACATAAACAACACCTATATGTAGATCTAGCATTAAGCCTACCGTCCGTGTTGAGTATTCCCTCTCTAACAGGGTATTCCCTCTCTAACGGGGGATGATTTCACTAAAGAAACTATCCGTGCTGAGTATGACTGGAGGCCGCCTAGGTGTGATGAATGCAAGATTTTTGGTCATGTCCATGACAATTGCCCTACAAAAGGTGGTGAGTCCTCCTGTTGTTACTACTTCTAATGTTGTTGCTCCTACTGTTGAGAAGACTAATGATGGTTTCCAAATAGTGAGTAAAAAGAAGAAGAGGAAAGGTAAGTCTAAGTCTACTAATGGTGGTCAGTTTGCTGGTCCTTCTAATAAACAAACTGTTAAATATGAGCCGAATGTAACTTCAAGCGCACCAAAGAAGGGAACTACTCATGTGAGTAATCCATCTACATCGTCATCTATGTTGAAGACTGTTGAGAATTTTTCAAACAAAGATAATTTCACCACGTCTAATTCTTTCTCTGCTTTGAATGATGAAGAAGAAGATGATGAAATTGAAAATGTGTAGAGTTGAAAATGTGTACGATGAATCGGCTATTATTTAAAACACGGTGGAAGTTCATCATTCAAGGCGGCTGTATAGTTAGCTTGTTCATTTGAGTCATTTTTGTTTACTCGTTAGCAACTGAGTTGTTTCCTTAAGTGTGTAAGGTGTTTATGGCATGTCAAAAGCATTAAGATTTAGGTGTTTACTAGCAGTTACGCTTGAGAGGAACATCTGGTACTCATCCCCCCTTTCCATCTGTAACTTTAACATTGGTCGGTTTTAAATATACTTACCCGAGATAACGTCCTTTATACCCAAAAAAATTCGCTGATCAATCCTACTAATATACATCAACATCCATTTTTGTACTGTTTGATAACGACCCATGTTGCTGAAATATAATCTCTGTGTTAGCTGAAATAATAACCGAAAATCTAGCCAACACAATCAAAAACAGCCAGTAAAAATCGGTTAGCAAACTCACTTTGTAAGATAGTTCAGTTTTTTTCTTTTAGACTCAATCCCAAATCGTAACTCATTGTAAAACTACAAATACATGTAGCATTTTTAGTAGAAGAAAAGATTAAAATACCAAACACATTCGTGAAAATTAATAACAGAATCAAGCAGATTGTCGGGTGCACCCTCCGCTTAAAGTAGAAACAAACATCCCTCCCCGCCCTGCTCCTACGGAGCGATCGAGACCTAGGTTCCCATCCAACACTAAAAGTCCTAACTATATCGCCACGATTGTAAAACAACGCCCCCCATAATCGGCGGAGGGCCCCAATTAGCACGCCCATAAAAAGAAACCCTAACTGCCCGACCCAAACTAATGTCAATTTTTCATGTGCATGACGGTAATGATAGCAGTATTAAATTTCTAACGCACCAAAATGTAAAGAGCTTAGGCTTAATACGACACCACTACGAAACAACAATGATGTGAAAGAGACGGTACTCGATCTTAGTGATTCCTTTCCACATTATATGTCCCAAAACTTTGTCCAGTTTATTGCCACTACACTAAGCCACTCCCCAAACTTAAAGCCAAAACATGTCCCTTAATAGTGAGGTCCTTTTTTTGTAACCTAATCGTGCCATTAATATCACAAGTACTTCGTCCAGAATTTCCGTTAGATTTACCGGTCAAAGGCACTGTGCTAATAGGTAAAGGCTGGAAAAGCGCAATAAGCACACGACCCGAACGTCGGACGTGTCGGTCGTTAGGCCGAGTACGATCAGGCCCCGTATTGTGGTCGGTCGTCTTTTGTTCGGAAGAGGTCCGTCAGCGGCAAAAATGCCCACAAGCTAAGTCGTGATTCACACCATCTTGTATGCACAACCCAAGATATAGTCGTGTTGGGGGTCTATTTAAATTAAAAAAACCTTTTTTAACATTTAAATTATAACTTTTTATCTTATAAATACCAATAACACTTTCTCCACTTTTCTACACTCTTTTCAAACATATTTTTCTCTCAAATACTTTTAACACATATCATATACTACACCATGTCTTCATCCAGTTAAAAACTAGGCTATTTTTTATGGTTCGCCACCCCTCAGGACGACTTGAAGATGCAGTTAATAGTGAGCTGCATTTATTACATATTTTTTGTTTTTATTATAAAATTTATTTTACGGAGGCATGTAAACGTCGGCAATTGAAGCCCTAAACCGAAAAATGGAACCCAAAACCCCTGTACCTACATGAGAACTATACTGGCGCTCAAGCACGTGTTTAACTTGATGCTGCCTTCCCCTTAAGCTGAACCAACCACAATGATGAATGAAGCAACATTTTACGTATTGCGGTTTTCGAATGAAGACCGAACGGCCTTAATGGTTCACACCCCTTGTTCACAAGAAAAAAGTGCTTCATGTACCAACCATAATTAATGTTTAAGTCCGCTGGGATCCTGGTATGTTTTCGGAAGAATGTTTGGAATTTATCCCGCATTGGTGAAGGTGTACTTCCGAATTCTCAAGAATGGGATACAAGAGAAAAACGCCGTTACCTATGCCTCCTAGATGCTTTTGACAAATATCAGCCACACATCAAACCTGCCAGTAAAAATCAGGGTTAGCAAACTCACTTGAAGATCTTTCTTTTGTTCTTCCAATCTCAAAATCCTAACTCATATGTAAAACTACATACCTGTAGCATTTTTTGTAGATGAAAAGATTAAAGAAAAAACACATGCGTGATAATTTTTAATGTTGATTTGTGATGGGAGGTGATAAAGAAGCGGTGAGATTTTATCAAGAACAAACGAGAATTAGAGAGAGAGAAGGGTCTTACTAATATGTAGTCCTAAATTATCTCCACGATTGTAAAAAAACCCAACAACGATACCGAAGGTGGCCCAAATTAGCAGCCCATTATATAGATACCCTAACTGCCTTATTTTGTCATTTCATGTGATGAAGTTTAGGATAGAGATAAATTTCTAACAACCCAAAACGAAAGTGCTTTGGCTTATACGACACCGTACGAACAACATTTGTATGAGAAGGTAATATTCTTGAGTAAATTACAAATTTTGTCCCTAAACTTTGTCATTTTTGCACTACTAGCCACTCCCAAACTTAAAGTAAAAAAATGCCCTTAAAGTGGTCCTTTTGTAACTAATCGTGCCATTATCACTAGTACTCGTCAGAATTTCCCGTTAGTTACGGTCAAAGGCCTGCGAAATGAGTAAGGCTGGACGCAATAAGGCACTCGACCGACTCGGTCGTGTCGGTCGTCGAGTCGATCGGCCTATTGTGGTCGGTCGGTTGTTCGGTCGTCGAGGGCAAAAATGCACAACTAAGTCGTGATCACGACCATCTTGTATGCACACCAGATATAGTCGTTTGGCTATTTAAATTAAAAAAAACCTTTTTAATTTAAAAATTATGAACTTTTTATCTTATAAATACCATATCACTTCTCCATTTTTATACACTCTTTCAAACATATTTTCTCTAAATACTTTTACACATATCATCTACAAAATGTCTTACGAACTATTTTTGGTTCCTCCTCGGACGATGAAGATGAAGTTAATAGTGAGCTTGCATTTTTTACGGAGGCATGTACTTCGGCAATTGAAGCCTCTAAACCAAAAATGACCCAAAACCATGTACCAAGAGATCGTTACGGAGCTCATGATCGTTTAATGGCGGCTTACTTTTCTGAACATCCACAATATGACGAAGCAACATTTCGTATGTGGTTTCGAATGAGCCGACGGCTATTCACACGCCTTGTTCAAGAAATAAGTGATCATTACCCTTATTTTTAAGTACGTCCTGGTTGTTCGGGAAGAATTGGCATTTCCGCATTGGTGAAGTGTACTTCCGCAATTCGTCAAATGGCGTACGACGCCGTTCCTGATGCTCTTGACAAATATCTTCAAATGGGTGCGACAACTACCCGTGACAATCTCGTACATTTCTGTAATGCTGTAATGGAGTTATATGGACGTGAGTATTTGCGGCAGCCGACATATACTGATATGGAGAAACTCTATGCTCATCACGAACAAAAGCATGGGTTTTTTGGGATGATAAGAAGCATTGATTATACGGATTGGCCGTGGGAGAAATGCCCTTATGCATTTAAAGCTCAATTTTGTAGGGGTGGCCACGATAAGATCCTTTCATTTTATTGGAAGCGCTTGCATCCCAAGACTTATGGATCTGGCATGCATTCTTTGGTGTCTCCAGGATGAACAACGACGTGAACGTTTTACGGCAATCCCTTATTTTCAATGATCTCAAAACAGGGAAAGCACCAGATGTTCCATTTGTGGCTAACGACGTGGCTTATCCCAGAGGATATTATCTTACTGACGGGATATATCTGGAATGGTCCGTTCTTATAAAGTCAATTAAAAATCCGAGGCTGAATGATCACAAACGAATAATGTATAAGACCGTGCACGAAGCAGCACGAAAAGATATGGAACGAGCTTTTGGTGTTTTAAAGATGAAGTGGAAGATAATTATATGACTGGCTCGAGGGTTGACGCTAAGTAAAATTATGGATATAATGTACACATGCGTCATATTACATAATATGATTATAAAAGACCAAAAGAATGCGATTTGTCCCAAATTTTATCCAGCGGAGCAACATCGTGATGATCCAGTAAAAACGCATGAAGAAACGGTTCAACTGATCCGAGAGCTACAGGATAAAACTGCTCATCTAAGCTTAAAAGCCGATTTAGTGAAACATATCTGGCATCGATCGAATCAACACTAATTAGTATTATTTTTATTGTAATGTTTTACTTTTATTTGAATAATTATGTATTGTTTTTATTATTAATAAATTTTAATTTTGTTGTTAATTTAAAAAAAAGTGATGGTCGCCTTAGTGTAGCTAAAAGATCGCCTGTAAGTCGTCGAAGAGAAAAAGCTGACGTGACAGGAAAAATGTTGGTCGTCCGTACTCCTTACTGGGGGTAGACTAACTTACCCTCATCTTCTTTCACTACAACATTTGCCACTATCCCCAGGGACAAATCCGGGGTTTCCCGGGCGACTTGTCGCTGGGGATAGCTTTCTCGGGCGACATGTCGCCCGGGATAAGTGGAACGGAAAAGCTCGAATGGGATACCTTCCCGAGCGACATTCCCGGGCGACAACGCCGGGCCCACATAGTTTCAGTCAAACAATTAAGTGCCACGGTGGAAGCTTTTCCCGGGCGACATGTCGCCCGGGATACTAAAATTAATTAATTAATTAGGCATAATCCCGGGCGACATGTCGCCCGGGAAAGTTTTAAAATAAATTTATTTTATAATTAATTATTTAGAATCCCGGGCGACATGTCGCCCGGGAAAGTTTTTAAATAATTTTTTTATAATTAATTCGCCCGGGAAAGTTTTTAAATAATTTTTTTATAATTAATTATTTAGAATCCCGGGCGACATGTCGCTCGGGAAAGTTTTTAAATAATTTTTTTTAATGTATCCCCCCGGGAAAGTTTTTAAATAATTTTTTTTAATGTTTCCCGGGCGACATGTCGCCCGGGAAAGGTCTGCAATTTTTTTTTGGTTCAGCCTGCACAGCAGGCGATTTCCAGATTTTTTCCGGAAAAAATCTACCAAAACTCAAACCTGTATAAACCAATATAGAATCTACCCAAATACATTACAACTTGTACCAAAACACAATACGATCAACGCATTTGATATAATAAAGCTAAATACGTCCAAAATCCGAATAAACACAATATAATCTACAAAACGGGTGACGAAGTCACAAAACTTCCATTATCCGCAAGATACAAGTCAATATTCACCTAGATAACATGTTCTAAACGTACGGGGAAACAAATATTCACATAAGGGTCGCCAATATATACTTCAAGACACAAAATAGCATATACTTACCTAACATCCCCTAACTATCGTCCTCATCCTCCTCATCCTCGTCGCCGTCCTCATCATCTCCTGGCTCATCATCCCCGCACCCGCCACTCCCGCTGCCACCACCGTACTCAGGCTGTGACTCAAGCTGCGTAAGCATCTGAGAAAACTTGTCGTCACTCCTAAATAACCTCATGAACATGTTCACTTGTTTCGTGAGCCGCTTCTCCCTCTTTTTGAGCCTAGCGATATCGGCGGAGTGCGTGCTTTGGGTTGGGGGAGGAATGATCGTGCCCTGTCCTGGCAAAACCCGTCCAACACCGGGAATGTGCCCCCGCTGCTTGCCCCCGCGAACAATGGCCATGATCTCATCCTCAGTGTAGGGCACACCCGTGGGGGTGTTGGAGCCTAGACCCTGTAGCCTCAGCATCTCATCCTATGTAGTCATAAAAACACAAGATAGTTAATATTAGTCGGGTTACTACATTATTTCTCGACAAATCATTAAAGTGCGTGTTTTGAAACAAAACTTACATAAAGAGCTTTGTCCTCGGGGTTCAAGAATACGCCGCCAACAGTATGTGTCAAGAAGAAGGTGTGGATCAGCGACGGGTACTCTCTAGTAGCTGAGGTCTCCATCTGCACATACACACGTATATAAGATGAAACAAATTAAAAACGACAAATCACAATACACCAAAGCATTATATATATATATATATATATATATATATATATATATATATATATATATATATATATATATATATATATATATGTAAATAATTATAATATTATTACATGCTTCTCGGAGGGCGGCAATAGACCGGGATCCCTGTCGGCATACGACCTTGCTCTTTGCCCGGTTTTGTTTATTTTGGGCAGCCCGGGCAAGGTTCTTGGGATCATTCCAAAATGCAAGCTGCGCATCCCAATTTACCTCAGAAATGTGCGAGGGACGTCCGCGTCTGAGGCGCTCCAGGTCATAAGTCCCGTCCTCTTCAGGAACCCAATATCTTTCTTTGAGAGCAGCCTTCTTGCCATTGTAGATCTTTTGCAGGTGCTGCTGGATGCCCGCATAGATTTGTGGCCAGCGGTCGGATTCCATGTGGGGACGCAAGTCAAACTGGGTCTGCAATCATATACAACAAAGACAGAGTTAGAGATATAATTTATATATTTATCTAAATTTGGTTATTTATTTATATGATATAAATAAATAAACAAATTTAGATAAATATACACAATTAAATAGATGAACACGATAATGAAATAAACATAAAAGATAATTAAATAACTACCCCAACTTTTGCTCACGACCCCCTCTTTCGCTCCGGCGACATTTGGCGCCAAGAAGGGTAGTGCAAGGGCAACTCCCTAACGAGCTCCCCGAGGTAGTTGGCCCAATGAGCCGCATGGTCACCGAGAGGCATGAGGGTCTCTCGGTCGTTAACCTCAAACCGGATCGGGACGGGGCCACTCTTATCCGTGATGGCCTTTAACCCGAGGTTCCGGGTCTCCTGGCGGGTATGCGGCCTGCCCGCTCTCCTGCCACCCAAATTGGGCTTTCGGGTGCCCTTACCCTAATCAAGTGATGACCACAGTCATAAAAAATTCAAGGCAAGCAAATTCAATGTATCAAGTTTATGCTTGTATTACAATAATACTAGAATCTTACCAATCGGTTGCCTAAGCAACCCCACAGCCGTTTGGGTACCTGATAAGGAGGGGACGTCATCACCTCCACCCGTCACCGCGCGAACCCCGTGCGACATCAGCTGACATCTGTACATGTAGCATTAGGATAACATATAGAAATTTATGAACAAAATAATAAAAGCATGCACACATCCAAATGCATATACATCCAAATAAATATACACATTAGAACAATCCATAACAGTTTCATTCATTCATTAATTCAAAATAAGCGTCTTTTTACAAGTTACAACTAAAGAATCAATCTTCATTCTTCACAGAATAAAAAACTATTTATACACCATCAATCAATATCAAGGTTTGACGATTGTCTTCATCATCAGAATCTGCTAAATCATGAGGAATGGGGTCTTCCTCATCAATAATATCATCGTCCTCATCAACAACATCAATGATATCTGGTGGTGCGTCAACATCTATTGATTGACCATCTATATGCAAGGCTGCAATTTCCAAGTCATTCAAACTAGTAGAAAGTGCGAGATCAGATGAGTTTTCGACATTATAACATGCAGGGTCATCCTCAACGCACAATGACCACCCCCGTTCAAAACTTTATATGACTCACAGTTTCGGACGACCTTCCAACCGAGTGGTCGTCTGGCCATATCTTCAAGGTAGAAGCATTGTTTGACTTGTGTTGCGAGAATGTATTGATCATTTTTAAACGCCTCACCGTTTGCCTTGATTTGTGTTATGTTGTTTCTAATGACAAAATTTTGGATACGTCCTTTGTTGCTAGTGTCGAACCACTTAACTCGGAACAACACAGTTTTAAACGACAAATATGAAAACTCGAGGATTTGTTCAAGCTGACCGTAATACATTTCTCCGTCCGGACCAGGCGAACAAATGCCGCTGTTTTGAGTTGTGCGACGTTCATCGCGGCTGTGCACGACAAACCTCACACCGTTGACTACGCAAGAGTTGACTGAGATTGGAGTCTGTGATGGTCCACAAGCCAAAGCGAATAACTCGCTGCTTTCGTTAACACCTGGGTCATTGTCTACGTGACGTTGACGGATCTATGAAGAAGATAGGATCAGATAGAGAACACAAAATATGATGTCGTTATTTTTACAGTTAAATACACACAATAAGTCTAAGTTTACCTGCTTCCCAAACCAGCCGGGGAATTCTTCTTTCATGTCTTTGTTAGGAAATTCACTGAAAAATGTTCATGGTGTTAGAATAAGTCGTCAAAAAGATAAGTTAAGAAAAAGAAGTTTCAAAATAAAAACACGTACATCTTAAACTTGCCCGGTACCTGTCCGATATCAGGACGTGGTGAAGTACATACCATATCACTTTATTCAATTCTTGGTCATCAAATCGAATAACCGACCGTAAACCAATCGATTTACATAGTGATTTGAACACCTGAAACTGACACGTTGGAGGAGGGCAATCCACATTACGGTCAGGACGATTAAATTTCGTGGTAACATCCCGAAAATAATGAGAACTGAAAGTCAATGCTTCTTCTGCAACATAACCCTCCGCAATCGAACCTTCCGGCTTAGCTTTATTTCGTACATAATTTTTTAGCTTCTTCATATATCTTTCAAATGGATACATCCACCGGGGGCGAATAGGCCCGCCGAAAATAGCCTCTAGAGGTAAATGGATAACCAAGTGAATCATAATGTCAAAGAAAGCAGGAGGATATATGAGCTCGAGATTGCACAAAATATCGATCACCTTGCTCTGAGCTTTCAACATGTCATCCACCATCAAAGTTTGAGAGCAGATTTGCTTAAAGAATAAACATAGCTCGATTAGTGGTTTTGCAACGTCTGGGGGCAAGTATTGCTGAAGTCCGTAAGGAAGTAAACGTTGCATCATTATATGACAGTCATGAGACTTCAGGCCTGTTATATTGGTATCATTATCGGTGACTTTGTGCTTGAAGTTGGATCCGAACCCATCTGGTAGTTTAACTCCTTTGATGAACTGACAAAACTTTTTTCTGTCCGCTGGTGTGAAAGAATACGCAGCCTGAGGCTTCGAGCACTTCCCGTTTTTGTTTTGGCCGAGCCACAAGCCACTTCGAATGCCCAGGCTTTTCAAATCTTGTCTTGCCTTGGCGGTGTCTTTAGATTTGTCATTCATTAACAAAGTGTTCAATATACTCTCCAACACATTCTTTTCGATATGCATGACATCTAAATTGTGTTTTTTAGTGTAAGAAAAGACTAATACTCAAGCTCGTAAAAAATAGACCGTTTAGTCCAGTTCCAGCTCGACGAAGAACTTTGCGTTTTATCTCATCACCCCCGAACCTGGATGTTTACCCTCACACGCGTGGCAATCTAGCAGTTGAGTCATGATTGCATCCGGCTAAAATTCACTAGGAGGATCTCCTTTTTCGGTTTCACCATTGATTCAAGTGACCTCCTCCATTTTGAGCTTCTTAAGAATCTTCTGTGTTAACATTAAGCTGTTTTTGCCTAACACACGCACAGATGGTAGTGTCTTCCCAAAAATTACATGGAGGGCATGACCTTGTAACCTGCCCACTCCACCCAGACAAACTACTTCGAGCAGGAAAATCATTGATGGTCCATAAAACCATCGCTCTCATATTGAACTTAAGGCCTGTAGCAACGTCTATAGTCTCGCACCTGGGCTTTGCCCAATAAAACCTTAGGTCATCAATTCAACGGTCCACCCGTACGAAATACCATCAATGTCTTGCCCGGGATTTATGGCCAGAATTAACAAACGTCAGCATTAAAAGAAACTCTCTTTCATACATAACCACGGAGGCAGATTGTATGTTGTCAGTATCACCGGCCACATGCTGTAAGACTGACTAAGGTTTTCGAACGGATTGAAACCATCAGCAGCCAACCCTAATCGAACATTTCTTGGTTCTGCAACAAAATCCAGATACTTGATGTCAAAGTCCTTCCATGCTCTACCATCAACCGGGTGTTGCATCTTACCGGGCTCTGTACACTTTCCAGTAGCATGCCAAGTCATTTCCTTTGCAGTGTGACTAGACTTGTACAAATGTTGTATTCTAGGAATGATCCGGAAATAACGCAACACCTTCTTAGGATCTTACTTCCCCGGTGTGTTACTGTCTTTTCCATCACTGTGTTACACACGGACAGAAATGCAGCATCTTTGTAGCTTTTCGCCCGAAACAAGAAGCAATCGTTTACACAAGCATGTATCGACTCGTACCCTAACCCGATTGTTTTAAATGTCTTCTTTATTGCATAGTATGACGGTGGGAGCTTGTATCCTTTAGCGGTGGGAAATACATTTTGGAAAAACTCTAGCATTTCATTGAATATAGAATTCCGTCAATTACCTTATACTTTAAAATAGGTAAACTTTGTCATAAAGTCTAATCGAGTCACATAGTCACAACCGGGGTACAGCTTCTTGTTGGCACTGGCATATAACTCTTCGAACTCGTTATGTTTAGCTTGAGTCGGGTCGTTACTTGTGTCACCAATATCTCCTTGAGTTGTCTCATTTTGTTCATTATTCAAAGGAATATAGCTAAGATCATTAAGGCACGCTACATGGACTCATCTGAGGTTGTCTTGTGTAATCTATTACTGGCGGTGGCGGAGAAAGATCCGGTTCACCGTGGTGAATCCATGTTTTATAACTTGGGTCAAACCCATACTTCGAAATGTGGTCTGAAAGGTGTTTGATGGATACCCACAATACTAGACGACAAGACTTGCATGGACATCTTATATTCCCGGCACTATCCACTAACAGCTTGCAATCATCGACGAATTTCTTAAGACCGGTATAAAATGCTTTTTCATGTTTCCCTAAACTTGTCCAACTCTTATCAATTACCATAACTGCATTTTAACGATACAATTAGTTATTATATGCAATTTAATTAAACACATTCAAACGAGGAATACGAGATGTTTTGTTCACCTAGTGCAACTATGGAAGGCAATCCTAACCCACTCTTTGAATGATTCGTCTCATATATGAATGCGTATAACCGATTTACTATTTGAGAAAATTTCGGCAGCATTTCCCCTCAACTCCCCAAATATGTGTTTAAAGACATATTCGTAGGAGTAAAGGAGAAACACTGTCGAAATCATCTCAAATAGTAAACCAATTATACGCATTCATATCCTAAATGAGACCAAATATTCAAAAAGCAGTCCCAAACAAGGGACTTTCCGAAATTAATTTCGGACGGGTTTTCTATAGGATGATTAAAATCAGACGGGGATTTTCCAAAATTAATCACTAAAATCCTAAAACATTCCTAAAGGGTTCAATAAAATAAATACCTAAACGCATATTCATTTATATCAAATAAAAAAACATACATTTATATCAAATAAGCTGTCAAGGAGTGTTTGGATTTGCATTTTACAGTGTCAAAGAGTGTTTGGATTTGCATTTTACAGTGTCAAGGAGTGTTTGGATTTGCATTTTACACAAACTAATAACTATAAACATTCCCCGACGACATGTCGCCGGGGATACCAAAAGGATAAAAAAAAGTTACAATATACCTTCTGCTTTCGACTCAGCTCGTTCTGGCCCCTCGGCTCGTTCTCGGCTCTCGGACTCGGAGATGCTACTGTGTCACTGTCACTGTCTAAAAAAAAATTAACACAATTTATAATTAACAACTTATTCTAGCATCTTATTAAACTTCCATAACCAATCTTTATTATACTTAAACAAAATTAAAAAAAAAACATACGCGTGTTCTATAACAAATAAATTCAAACACCGCCAACAATTAGAGGGTTAGAAAAGAAGTAGAAGAATCATAATTTAGAGGGTTTAGAAAAGAATTATGGTTTAGAGGAGGAGGAGGTGGTGGCGGTAATGTGCTCGTGTGCTCGTGTGAGTAGCGGTGGTGAGTGGTGGTGGGTTATGTGGTGAGTGGTGGTGGTGGTGGTGGGTTCGGTGGTGGTGGTGCCGGAGGTGGTGATGGGTGAGAGATGGTGGTGCTGCTGTCCAACTAAATCACGTTTTCAATATTCGGGTAAGACTCTAAAGCAATTTGATGTAAAACGACATTCCTGACAACTTTTTAGTTTTGACCGAGACCTGAAAATAGTCAGAAGGTGACTGAAATGCCCTCGCAACAATTTTGAACACAACGCGTACCGACCCAAAATAATTAAATTTATATTTAATTATCATAATTTATTAAATAAAAATATTTAATAAATAATTATCTTGTTAATGCGAAAACGAAAGTTAAAAACGCAATATAAAGTTAAATATTCGTTAAACGGATAAAGTTTATCAGAACAATAATATAATAAATAACTGAACGTTAAAAAACAAAATTTGTAAAACAAATAGTGAAAACTAGTTCGTTGTAAAATACTCAATTTATATTGGAAAAATGAATTAAAAACAATAGGCGAAATTTCGGAATTGAATTCGACCGATAATGTCGCTCAAACGATCCGAACCAATATGTTATAAAAACTATATAAAAATTAACACATTTAAATGAACCCGCTGAACTAATTTTAACTTTGTCCACTTCCCAATTATATATATATAAGTTATATAATTCATTTCATTTTTTTTCTTATATATACACACACATATATTTCACACTCTCTCTTCTCCCTCAATATATCCGGCAGCCCTCCGGCCAGCCGTCGTCGCCGGCAACCACGTCGCCGCCGCCGGAAAACTTTTCAGGCGGAGTTTTCCGGTGAGCTCCAAAAAGCTTCCTCACCTCCCGATCTATTCGATCCACACACCCACTCTCGGTCACGCGCCGTCACCACCACCACTCGACCGCCGCTGCCATGCCACCGCCACCCCACTATCACCATCACGACGACGACAGCCTCACCATCGTCTCCATCCCTACCTCATGCCGCTGCCATTCGTCACAGCACCCGAAGGGTGCGTTCGGTGTGGGTTTTGCACCATACCAGGGGTGCGTTTGATTATGTCCCAAGGCACCTAGGGTGCGTTCGGTTTGGTTTTGCACCGCAAGGGTGCGGTTGGTTTTGATCTTGGCAGCCATAGGGGCGTTTGTTTGTTTATTTCAGCCACTAGGGTGCGTGAGGTTTAACTAGAAAACAATAAAGGTGCGTTTGGTTTCGGTTTGGCACCAAGAGGGTGCGGTTGGTTTATTGTTTCATAGATAGGGGCTGCGTTCGGGTTGTTTGTTAAAACGCAGCGGGTGCGTTTGGCTGTTGAGAACAGCCATAGGGTGTGTTTGGTGGTGATTGAAAAGCATAAGGGGCGTTTGGATTGGCTGCGAAACAGCCAAGGGGGTGTTTGTTTGTGGGTTTGGCACCGGTTAGGGTGCGTTTGGTTTGTGACAGCCCACAAGGGGCGTTTGGTTGTGGTTTAACAGCCGTATGGACTATTTGGACAGCAAGGGGTGCGTTTGGTTGGGTCGTGACAGCCGTTAGGGTGCGTTTGGTTAGCGACAATCAACAAGGGTTCGTTTGGTTTTATATACATAGGGTGTGTTTGGTTTAGCGAAACGACAAATAAATATATCATAAAGTTTTATAAATATTAAAATCTTGACATAAATGGTGGTTTAAATTGGTTAAATAAATATGGTGTTTACTAATTGGTTTAATTTAGATATAATAACATATAACATATATAAATATATTATATCTAACAACGCGGGCATTTGAAATATTGGAAAACAAATGATTTCAATATATACTGATTTATGAAAAACGTCGAGTTTTGCGAATATGGAAAACATTATATAACCGAAAATGTCATAAGGAAATGTATATATATTTCAATATTTAGTAACGTTTTACTAAATCTCATATTTTTTTGTAGACGGATAAAAAGGGACCAAGTTATATTTTAAAAGATACATTAACTTGTATTATACAATAACCCGACCAACAAACGGAAACTATACTTTTACATTGAGGCAACTGTTTTAGACACAATCTATCGAAGCAACAAAATGTAATTTATAAAATATTATTTTATATTTTATAATGGTTATAAACTGTTACAAATATGGTTTGATTAATTCGTAACGTTAAGACATGTGTCAACCTTTGTACAAAGCCTTTTCATTAATTAAATGGTTGTCAAACTAATTGGTTTAATTAATTATTCACACTTATTATATAATACCTGCAAGGTATATTATACTTCTCATAAATCTTTGGATTGATTGTCTTTGTTATATAATTCGCGGTAGGAATTATATAAGGGTTATTTTTCATAAGTAATATATAAAGAATATATATTACACACTTTGCGTCTACTTTTGATTTATTTATTTAACCAATCACCAAACTATTACCACTTTAAATCTAAATCTTTTATCAACGTGTCACGTTGACGTACTCATTCATCGGAAAACCAAGTACATTATCCTAGGCTAGTGGGACTTAGCTGTTAAGATTAGTTACTACTTCTCGGTCGAGCCATTCTGGTCTTTCCGTTCGTGTTGTGCATATTAAATGCCTATTCTGCAAATCGTTCTTCATTATCAATGTGAGTTTATAGCCCCTCTTTCTCTTGCTTTACATTTACTTTACAAATCTCGGGGGGAGAATACATGCTAAATACAACTTGTTTACATACTCATTACGAACTCGATTACTTGATTTATATCACACTATTTTCTACTTATGGATTTAAGTACTCAAAGCTATTTACAAATACAACAGTTAATTTTTTATTGGACACAAGTGTTTTCGGTTATCATCTCCTGTTTACATGTGCCTAAGTAACATAACCCACCTTTGCCCATTATCATGAACTGTTAAATTCTTGATCGGAGGACCGGTTGAGGAAGCGCGAGTGTATAAATAGATCTATTTGGGATTGACATCCCTGTTCGGGTGAGTAGCGCTCACTAGTTTCGAC
Source organism: Tanacetum coccineum (assembly GCA_026074375.1). Classification (NCBI taxonomy): domain Eukaryota; kingdom Viridiplantae; phylum Streptophyta; class Magnoliopsida; order Asterales; family Asteraceae; genus Tanacetum; species Tanacetum coccineum. Next base: position 84,662 of record BQNB010002910.1, read on the forward strand.
CGTACTGAAACAACGAATGCATACATGTCGGACTAATTTGGATGTTTACGGGTTTGAACATCTACACGGGCACATTTTGTGCATTAAATTGCATACATATATGTCGAGCTTCAGTGTCATGAGCTTAGTGCAACAGTAGTTATTTATTTAGTGGTCCGTAATTCTGTATATAGTAGACCCATAATTTTGGAAAATCAACGATCTCAATGTCCATACCTACTTTTTGAACATTACAAATTTCTGAACACTTTCTTCCATTATATTGCGGCGATGCAATAAACACAAAACGCTTTCTGTGTTCTAAATTTACCTCTTTCACTCTTTGGCGATTATTATACAGGATTGAAACAATGGTCATGCATACTTAATAAATCTTTGGATTCCAAATTTACATTTATACTTACCAAAACTCTTTGAACTCACCAATTTAATGTTGACACTTTTATGCATGTTTTTCTAGGTGTATTAGTGTGCTTGGCCCTATTGATATGCATTGGAGTTAATACATTCAAAATGATCAAATCTCGTTATATTGTTTCAAGCTTTTCATTTGTGATGCAATTTTTGGGACAATTATGTTTTAACAATTTCAAGGACAATCAACGAGATAACTTTCAAACTCGTCACATTTAGAGGTCGTTTCTCTTTATCTTTTATGTTTGGCTTTTGTTGTATTTTGAAGTAACGCCCTCCTACATATTTCCGCGGCGATACATTTTTTGGGGTGTACATCTTTCCTCATTCATGCTACAAGATAGGTTCATATTTGGTTTCTTAGCTGGTTCTTGTTGGTGGGTCTGCTTCTGATTGGCAGCAGCTCTTTGTCTGAGCAAGGAACCTCCTTTGTAGCCTGCAGCAATAGTATCTAAAGAAACTTTGGCTCCTCTCTTCAGCTGATCAATTTGTTTCTCTCTCTTCCTCTTGAAGATTACAGCTAGAAAAAAATTTAGACTATCAGCTTTCAATTCTAAGCCTGAATATCATCAAATATTGTATAAGAGCAGTCTTTGTAAGCTTCTTCCTCAGCTAACTTTTTCATTTCCTCTTCTGCTTCCCAATCCTCTTGCACCTTTCTGGGGTATTTCTTTCATTCCTTAGCATGTGATCAAAGCTTTCTTTTAAGCTTCATCAACTCGTCTGACTCAGCTTCTTCCTCAAGTACTTTCTTGCCTTTGTCTAGGATCAATTTGAGAAGGGTTCAATGTAAGTAATGATCTTGTTGATGTAGCCCCTTGGTCTATCTGAATCATTCTGCATTTTGATCTCAACCACCCCTTTTTTTCTAGCCCTTATTTTGGCTCATAGTTACCATAAAACTCCGCTATGGTCTCATCATCTTCTAAATAACAGTCTGTTCATGAGCAGTACTATTTCATCTGAAGTTCCCATCCTTCTTGGCTCAGCAGTTCCTTCATCAAGCTTTGCTCTTGGTACATAACTTTCTACTTCTTTTGCTTAGCGTACTAATTCAGCTTGTCAGTACTAACTTTTGGATTATCAGTACCTTCGTCTAGCTTGACGGTACTAACTTGATCTTCAGTACTAACTCCCTTTTGCATGTAAGCATCTGTCTCATTATAATCCATCTGCTATCATTAAACATCACATTCATCAAAAAACTTGATCTGGTTTTTGTCTGTGTGCAGTGGGAGTAGTTTTCGGCAGGATTTCCTACACTGTTTGGATACAGACTCCTTTTTGCATCACTATTTTCTTCAATGATTTCTTTCTGGCCAATTGTTCTTTTTTCCTTTTTATGGTGACACTCCTTGATCCTAGTATATGGTGTGATATCACAGGTTTAGCCTTATTCTTTAGCTGCTTGATCTGAGACTTCAATTCTTTAATTTGTACAGCTTGAGTTATGATCAATGCTTGTTGTGCTGAAGAAGCCTTTTGAATCTTTCCTCTTGTTTGAACTGCTGACTTAGGATCTCCTAGAATTTTATTCTTTGGGATGATTTTTAGAAATCTAGAGTGTCGGAATCATCTTTCATGAAATCAGGCATATTTGGTTCAATGGGGTAAAATCAGCATTCTGGGGAGAGTAGATGCTTCATAGGTTATTTTTCTCTATGAATAGAAAATAATGATTCACCAGCATTCTGCACCTGAGGAAAAGTACTCTAGTGCACCTAAACATATGGTGTGGTTAGCATTAAAACAGATGATCTACCTAGTAATAAGTTAGTAATACTGGTAGTTCGCAGTGTCTACTCTTTTTGGATGCAATATTCCCTCTTTTCTTCTTCAAAAGCTTGTCTTCTGTGGCATCATCCAGAGTGTAGCAACCACTTTCTTGAGCAATCATCTTCTCGAAGGTCATCAATGCAAGACATGTTCCATCTTATAGTCATCTGATGTTGTCTTCCTAATCAGCAACATCTTCTGAATCTTATACATCATTGTCTTTAGGAGAACTTTCAGAAGGTTTTTCATGTGCAGCTGGAGCAACATCTTCTACTGGAATCCTTGTCCTATGAGGTTATAGTGGAAGTAGTATGTATTCCTGAGTAGGTCCTTTATCTTTTCCTGATGAACCTGCAACATAAGAGTCTTGTGTACATGCACCCACATTAACTTGATTTTCTACACTAATAGGAATATAGTTCATTGAATTGGTGAGAAAATCAAGATCAAACATCCAATTAGGACCAGTTCCTGTCACATTTGGTTGATCTTCAAGAAAATTGATGTGTAGATTCTCTTCTACCCTTTTGGTCCTTTTGTTGTATACTCTAAAGGCTTTACTAGTGGTAGAGTATCCAAGCAAATAACCTTCATTAGATTTCCCATCAAATTTGACCAATGTGAAGCTTAGGTGAATTTAAAATGGTCAAGCGGGTACCCCAAAAGGTCTTATAAAATTATACTGGGTGAGTTACTATAATTGTTCAATAAGGTGTCATTATTTTGGGTTTGGTCACTAATACCCCTATTCTGTACATAGCTGGTAGGATTTACTGTCCTGCCACCAAAACTGGATTAGTAAAAGTGAATCTGCTAACATAGTTCTAGCTGCCTCATTAGGCGTCATTGTTTTTCCTTTCTACATAACTCCTTTTCTGCTGTGGAGTTTTGCCTAACACTAAACATCCCTTTTTATTTGTTTCTTTGCACAGGTATTATTCATAGCATGGTTCTTAAACTCTGTCCCATTATCACATCTAATGATTTTAACATTATGATTCAATTGGTTTTCTAAGCCTATGATAAATTTACAAAGGTCTATCAAGATGCTTTCTTACTTGGTAGCTAAAATACCCAATACAATCTGTTGGAAAATCTATCAAGTCACCAACCAAATACAGTTCTTTTCTTGTTAATACTTTATACATAGACAGTTTCAGTAGAAGTCCATATGAAGTAATTCTAGGGGCTTTCTGATGATTCTTTCTAACTTGGCCTTACAAGAGGCCTTATGTTGCTTACCCTTCTTGCAGGCAACACAAGTGTGGTCATTCACAAAAACTTTTGAAGGTTAAACCTTAACTAGGTGACTTTAACAAGTTTTGTCTTATATTTTGAAATTGCACATGACCTAATCTCCTGTGCCACTAATTAGACTCATCTGCTGTTGTATTTTGACATTATAAACAAGTTATACCTCCAGTGGGAATTAATGTATTTTTGAAGTCCAAGCTGTACACATCATTTCTTTCTAGGAGCTCTATGTAACTAAAAAAAAAAAACTTGACGTTCATTCAAGAAGCTTAAAGCTAATGAGGACGGATCTAAGGCATTCAGGATCAGTAAAATAAGGACACTATTATTCTTGTCACACCATTTGTGGATAGAGAAAAGGTTAACTTAAGTTCATTACTCAAAGTACAATATCATCAAAGTCTAAATATTAGCGGTTCTGTTTTTACCTTTAACCGTTATGTTACTCCTTTGGGATCACTTCCATAAAGCCACACATAAGCACTCCATTTTAATCTTCATAGTATGAAAGATAAGCTTTGTATGTCAAGTCATATGGCTAGAGCAACACTATCCACCACTCATGGTCCTGGCAAAAATTATCTCTAGATTGCCTGAACAAAAGTAAGAGAATTAGTATCTCTTGGGATCCCAAGCATTAAACGACTTGGAAATCCCTTTTGGGTCACATACTCAACCTTCTTGAGCATGAATGATCCACTGTCTTTAGACACATGATCCAAGTAATTTCCTGTACGGCTCCAAACCCACCTTGGGACTTTTTAAGGTCTTTATCTCCTCTTACCTCTTACCAGTATTAATACTGCTCTTGTCGCCAGAAAAGTAGTCTATTTTGAACCCAAAAGTTTTAAACATCTTGTTTTAAGTCTTTAGGTCTAAAAGCTGGTTTTGTGTAGTAAGACCTCTTGATAGGTAAATATGAGCCTCTTGGTCTTACATTGTCCATTCTTGGGTAAATTGGTCTAATAGCACCACTAGTTTGTGGCTCATTTTGGAGTAAATGGTCTATACAATACTAACAGGCCCTAACTAGTACCTAACTTTGTGAACTATTTTTTTTCTTATTTTGCTTAATAGGAGTAATCAAACCTGTTCTTATTAGAACTCATATTGGACAAAAGTCTTTCTTAAATGAGGGTATTTTGAAAATTTTGATGATTAATCCTTTTAGTATTATCCCATACTGGTTTGTCCACCCTTGGACCAGTATTAACCACAGTTTTCATCTTAGGTTCTTGACTTGTTTGGTCATGACAATTACAATCTTGATCAATATGGTCAGTACCTTTTACAGACAAAGCAAGCTTTTATTTTCTATAACCAATTCCTTATTTTGAGAAGTTTGATCAATTTATCAACTCTGAGGCTTTAACTGTTTGAGTCTCATTAGTCTTAATCAGGACTATTTGTTTGCACTTCAGCAACATCTATCTTCATCTGAGTTCCATTCCTCAAATGATAACTTTATTCTTGTTACACATGTTTTTCATAGATTTTGTCTTATGGGTTTTTGAGTATTTGCTTCATTTGTTTTACCTCACATCTTCACATGGTTTAGTATAAGATTAGTTGTTTTTGACTTAATTATTTTATTCCTGATGGTTATATTTCATCTAAACCTTGCAAATGATATGTCAGCTCTTTAGGGTTAAGAAGTTCCCATGGTTTATAGGTGGGGGAATTGCATGATACCCATATGCTTTGGAAAACCTATCATTTGAGCTTGATGTGGACTCTTCATCACAAGATATGGCATCACAAAACACTCAACTAATCTCAATATCAAGTTTCAGATTGTTACTTTTTCATTTCAATTGGGGTATGTTGTGCATATCCAAATACCAGTTTTTATCTCTAGCACGTATTTATCTGTTGAGTAAATTCATTAAGATTCTTAGACGATTTTCCCATTTTTCTATCTTTAATTTTATCATCTTTTCCTTAACATACTTTACTCTAATTCCAGGTTAGGTTGTTAATTTTATTTTCTTGCATTTAAGCTGATATGTTTTGAAAATCATATTTTTTCACCTCAAGCTAGTTATTCTTTTCATGTACAAGTTCTGGATTCTGAGACTCTAAGGCACAACTCAAATAACCATGAATTTCTAGTCTTCTCTGTGGTATGTGTTTAATTTCACTTCTTTTACCTTTAAAAACGAGTTAAATGACCAAAAAAGGACCTTAAAATGCCAAATATATGTTGTTTTGCTAATTGTATGTGCAGGATAGGTTAACTAAGAAAATGACGAAAAAAACAAAGCCAAACGTACAATCAGACTCGGAATGGAAACGACATGTGAAAGTCAAAGCAAATCGAAGCGAAAAGTCAATCAAGTCAAAAGTAACAGAAAAAGTCAACTGGGTCAGAGTCAAAGTCAACACCGACTCATGGTCAAGTCAAAGAAAGTTCAAGAAGAAAAAAAATATAACTATAGGGTACTGAAATGCAAATTCCCTTAGTTTATTTTTATCACAAGAAAAGACGAGAAAGAAAGACAATTTAAAAACTGGGTCTTAATCTTGCCATAATTGACAAAGTTTTACTCACAAAGAGAGGGCAATTTTTTGTTCTGCCCAATAGCAAAGACTTGTACACACAAGGACTTGTGGTGCAATTTGTTATATAACCCTCAGGAGGTGTTTTTGCCAATTCTTCAAAGTTATTGTAACACAAGGATAATTGGTTGCATATCAAACATAAACAAACTCAAGGACAAAGCTGCCATTTTTACCAAACTTTTGCCTGTTCACCCCTAACCTCCCTTTATAAACGTTTTCCCAGCCCTTTTCATAATCCCTACCATCTCACGGGGTTTACTCCCTCTTCTTTACCCATGCAACCACAAAACACCACTCATGAACAAACCCATCCCCTCCTCACTGAACCCTTATGCCATGTTGGCAATCCAAACCCACACAAAAACCAATCAAAATTCGGTCTCTTATCAATCGGCTTGGGCTTCAAGAAAAACCAAGGGACAGGATGAGCTTGACATTGCACTCTCACAAGAAACACAATGCCCTTATGTGTCTACAAAGAAACACAAGTGGAAGAAGACAAAGTGAAGACATAGTCGAATTTTTTTCCTATATAAATCATGTAAAGACCATTTGGTGTGAGAAGTTTTTTTTTTTTTTAGTAAGTTAAGAGTAGTTTTTTAAATTCAAGTGTAATTTGAAGTTAAGGTTAAAAAAATTTATACTTGTGTCCTTGTTTAATGAAAATTCAGTGAAGTTCTTTTTACTTATGTTCTAAGTGTTAAGTGTTCTAAAAATCTTTTAAGCTTACATTTAAGCTATTATATAATTTGCTCTTACAATAATTTTTCACAAACTTTTAAAAAATTCAAAGGAATTAGAGGTACTGTTGAGAAAAGAGCTTGGATGAATAAGCTAACATGGATGGCTTATTGGGTTTCAGCTTAGTTAAGCTTAATTATAATCTGGGTAGGAAATTTAGAGCTTAATAAATTGGTTTCAAAAGATCCTTTTTGAGAAAGGAATCAACGGTACATTTTTCTTTAAATTTTGCTGTATACTGTTGCAATAGCTTATTCAACTTTTTTAGCTTATTGCTGTATTATACCTATGAATGTGTATTCTGCTTGTTTTATGCTTTCATTTCATGTATATGCAATTTTAGTTTAAACTGTCAAAGTAGAGCTCTTAACTGTCACTGCTATTTACCACATTTAAGTGCTTATATTTTTCTTTTTATCTTTTTTTGTCTTTACAACTTAAGTATTATTAGTCGTACTTCAAATTTCAGTAAACTTTAAGTTTATATAAGTTTTTTAAGTTACTTCTTATAAGTTAAGGGGGTGTTCGGGATAACTTGGAAAACGGATGTTCCAATAAAAGGGCTAAGTATGGGTGATGGTCACCCTTAAGTAGTTTTAGCTTAGGTTGTTTAAGTTCTATCTCTAGCTGACTTTTTTAGTATTTTTAGTGTCAAAATCTGTTTTATTAAGTTTCTAAACATCTTTTTGAAACTGTGTGATTTTTAATAAACACCACTTGGGCTCTATTTATTAAAGCATTGTGATTTTGAGTTAAGGTTCAAAAAAGTGTGTGTTTTGTGTGTATAAAAAAGGCTGTTAAAACCCTTTGGTCTTTTGACTTTGTTGAGTCAAAAATCACCAAAAGTCTTTGAGTGACAGTTTTAAAAAGTAAAGGCCCTTTTTCACCTTCAAAATTCAGCAAGATTAAGTGCTTTTTAGAAGCCAAAAGTTTGTGCACAAGTTCAATTGCTAGAGTAATCCATCTGTTTGTGCTTTATTTTTCTCTGTTTAGAGCTATTTGACAGCTTTTTAAAAGCTGTAAATAAGCCATTGAGTTTAGCTTAAGTCTCCCTGGTGCAATGGGGGGTGCCTTTAAGACTTAATTTCTTAGCTTTTAAGTCCACTTAAGCCCAAGTTCTTGGCTTATTTCAAGAGCTTATAACCCCTTAGATAAGCTCCTTGAATTTCAGCCTTTAAAGAGCTTATTTGTTGGCTTATTTTTAAGCCCAAACTTGCCTTTTGACTGTTTATGCATGACTTAGGTGTAGGGATTGCTTATTTTTCGTTTCTATGGCTTATTGAGCTTTTCCATAAGCTCTTTGATGCATCACATGAGCTTTTAGGTTAATATAGATAGTTAGTTGAGCTTATTTTCCTTTTACCCTAGCCTTTTTGTCCCAAAACCTTAAGCGTTTTAGCTCCTTAAAGCCTTGTTTTTAAGTTACTGTCATCGTTAAGCTACTCTCATCTTATTCTATTTTAGCTTATACCTTCCTAGTGCTTTTTGATTTGTTAAGGATTCCTTTTAGCTTTTTGTCAAGAGGTTAGCTTATTTCGTCTTCAAAAGCCCAAAGACTTAGCACTTTTTAGCTTTTAAGCCACTTTAAGCATACTGTCACCTTTTAGCTTATTTTTAAGCTGATTGAGGGCTTTTTAGAAAAAGTTGTAGTTGACAAAGTTGTTAAGCCCCACGAGCTTAACAACTTTGCTTTTTGAAGTTTTCGAAAAAAAAAGAGGGAAAGACAAGAGGCCCGGGTGAGCAAGACTCGAACCCGGGACCTCTCGATACAGTCCCCCTTTTACAACACTCTCACCGCTGCGCCCTTGGGTCTTTTTCGTTAAAGACTCAAGGGCTTGCATACTTATACACTTTTTGAGCTTTAGAGCTTATAAGCTGTATAAGCTTATTTCGGGGCTTATTTCTTAAGCTGCTTTTCGTTTCTTATTTTTCTTAGGATTGTTATAGAGTCTAGTATTTTGTGTAAAAATTTCAGAATTTTTCGTAATCATTTACTATTTTTTATAATTTAATTTAGTTAAAACTTTTAAAAATTCATAAAAAATACAAAAATTATCAAAAAAATATTTTTCTTTTTTAGAAAATTTTATTTTGTCATCTAGTTTGTAGGAAAAATTTAAAAATTTTCGTAAGGTCATTTTTACAACTTTCCATTTTTTAAAGAACGGGGTCCGGGTACGGTTTTTGTGTTGACTCGTTTTTGGGTCAAACGAACTCCGTTTTCGGTCTAGTCTTTTTCATTCTTCGTTATTTGTTCCCTAGAGTAGTTTAGAAGTAAAAATTTCTTCGTAGGGTTAATTTTAAAGATTTTAGGTTTTTCCTCCTTTGTTCGGGATTCGTGCTCTCGTTTTCTAGCTTAATTTCATAATTTTTAGGATTTTCTTAAACGTTTTTGTTTATTATTGTTTAATTTAACTTCCTGCACTCTCAAATCATTTCTCTCCTTCCAACTCAAATCTTCCGACTGTATCGATTTTCCAGTACAGCCTCGTTGGGGATAAACGACCCGGGAACACTCTATACTGCTTCTCGGTTTTATTGATCTTGTTGATTTTTAGACTTATATATATTTTATATTTTATTATATATTATATATTTAGTGTAAAATTACAATCTTTGATCAAATGGTCAGTACTTTTACAGACAAAGCAAGCTTTTATTTTCTTAAAACCAATTCCTTATTTCTGAGAAGTTTGATCAATATTATCAACTCTAGTTTTAACTGTTTGAGTCTCATTAGTCTTAACAGGACTAATTGTTTACACTTCAGACACATCATCCTCATCATCTGAGTTCCAATCCTCAATGATAACTTTATCTCTGTTAACTGATTCATAGATTGTCTTAGGTTTTTGAGTATTTGCTTCATTTGTTTTACCTACAATCTCACTTGGTTTAGTATTAAGATCAGTTGTTTTTTACTTAATTATTTTCTTCCTGTTGGTATATTATCTAAACCTGCAAATGATATTCAGTCTCTTGATTTTTTATTTTATCTTTTTATTTTTGGGGTTAAGAAAGTTGCCCTTTATAGGAGGGGGAATTGAATGATAACCCATTGCTTTGGAAAACCTATCATTAGCTGGTGTGGACTCTTCATCACTAGATCCGGCATCAAAAACACTCAAACTAATCTCACTATCAGTTTCAGAATTGTTACTTATTTCATTCAATTGTGTGTCATATCCAAAACTAGTTTTATCTCTAGCACTTATTTAACTGTTGAGTAATTCATTAAGATTCTTGGATGATTCTTCCCATTTTTCTATCTTTAATTTTAACTCATCTCTTTCCTTAACAACTTTCTCTAATTCCAGGTTAAGGTTGTTAATTTTTATTTCTCTGCATTTAAGCTCATAGTTTTGAAACTCATATTTTTCACCCCAAGCCAGTTCATTCTTTTCATGTACAAGTATCCTGGATTCTAGTGACTCTAAGGCTAACTCATAACCTTGAATTTCTAGTCTTGCTCTGCTATGTTTTTCTCTTTTACTATCATAATTCTTTTGAAGAGTTTTAAAAGATTCAAGACATTGTTTAGAATATTTTTGTACCTCATTGTCAGAAGAACTTGATGAGCTTGAAGAAGAGATTGCCATTAAAGCATAGTTGACTGGTTCTATTTCAAAATCATTACTCCAGTCATATCCTCCTAGACCATCTTAAGCCACCAGTGCCTGTGATGAAGATTCATTTGTTGGTGCATTGCTCCTGCCATTGTCACCATAAGATCTTTTCCCTTGATTCCTTCCAGATCTGCATTCCCTAGCAAAATGCCCTTTTCTGTGACAGTTGTAGCACTTAATTTTTGATTTATCAAGTGAAACAGGTCGTTTTATTTTTTCTTTGAAGAATCCATGTTTTCCTTCCTGTACTTCTGACTGGAGTTTTCTCACTCTGACAGTCAACATAGCCACCTGCCATCTAAGATCTAATTCTTCCAAGTCATCTTCATCAATCTGCTGAAAATCCTCATTTTCAAGTTTGAGGTATTGGCTTTCTCTCATCTCTATTTAGTTTTTTTGGGTTGTGGCAAAGAAAGAGCATGATACATCAATGAGCACATGGGGTAGATGAAACTTGACTAATTCCACCAGCAGTACTAACCCCAAAATCTCCACTGGCAGTACTAACTTCATTAGTACTGCTAGTGTTCTCAGAGGAAAGAAATGCCAAGTTCTGAGAAGTAGAAGTGGAACTTGAAGACCTTTTCATCTCATCTTCATAGACCCTAAGGTTGTTGTAGAGAGTCATCATTTCACAAACTCATCAATGTCTGGCTTATTTCTCATGATTGAGCATTTTGATTTCCATGAAAGAGGTAGACTTCTTAGAAAACTTTCTGGTTGATATTTCCTTTGATATTGGAAGCAACATGAACATCTAACTTGACTTTGACGTTTTGGGGAACCTATCCATAAACCTTGTCCAGACTTTCTTTTGTTGCAGCTGAAATAATTTCAAACTGTTGTTTCGAGAACATTTTTCTGCTCTTCTTGGATTATTCATCAACCTCCAATACCTTGATTGATTGCCTTCCTAGAGTGATGTTAGCATCTGCAACATTGTGAAATCTGAGAAGGTATTCATCAGGTATTGAAAAAAGCATAGATGCTGTAATTCTTTCTTGATTCTTTTAGCAGTTAGTTGTTTGGCAGTCTTAGGAGCAGGAGGAGCAGATGTTTCTCTAGTTGGTGCAGGTCTTCTTCTAGATATCCTATGACAATAAATCCATAGGTTCCATGGTCTGGTGTGAAAGAGTATTTTATACACATGCTCATGCTCAAATTTCATATTCTCCCTTTACTGAGATAAGGATTTTATTGCTTTTGATGGTGGGTGGTGGAATGTCTTGTTCTGCTGCTTACAATTGAGTTCTTCTTTTTTCAGAGTTTCCTAATAAGCTCTGATTCCTACTTGTTGGATCGTTTCTGAATAGATCTTAACCTTTAGCTTGTAATGGTTTGTTCTTTTTGATAATTCTAAGCAAATATAATGATTACACTGTTTTGAACTAGATTGATGATGCGGGAAACTGTTTTCTATATGCTATGAAGAACAATATTATGACATCACATAAAAGTAACTTTTATTTTTAACTTGATTTCTGCCTAGGTGCAGTTGAATAATGACATGTGTGAGATTTGTGCTATCTCATTGTCTGTGGAGTTACGTTTATCTGTCGACTTTGCAGTGCGGGTTGCAGGGGAGTGGTCGTAGGTTTTATACGACAGTTGCGGAGTGGTCACTTTCTATGGTTTGTGATGGGATGCGAAGGGCACGGGAAGTAGTGGTGCGCAAGATATTGGGAGTGGGGGAGGGGGAAAGTTTTTTTTATGGTCGTTAGTGGGGTGTAGTTAGGGGGGGGTGTGGTGGGTCTATCTTGGATTAATTACAATTAAAAGTAGGAGTGGTAGGTATGGGCGTATTGCGGGTAGATGATGGTGTTGACGTGTTGGGTTGATGGGGGGAGGTGGTGTGGGGAGGCGCTGTGTGGTGGTGTTGAGTGGATCGGGAAGGGAGGGTGATGTGGCGGTGAGTGGTCATTTTCCTAAATATTTTATTTTTATTATAATATTTTATAGTGGTTGCTGTGGTGTGTGTGAGTTGGTGGGCCTGTTATTTATTATTCTTTTTTAGATTTTATACTTTTTATTCTTGTTTATTTTCCTTGATTTATTATTTTTTTATTTTTTTTTCTATATTTGACTCCTCCGCTACTATTATTATGTACTATCTAACACTTTACTTCTTACTTCATTTATATAATTAATTTTTATACCTAACAATCTGTCGAGTACTAACTTTTGTATTGTCAGTAAAAATTAACAACTAGCGGGGTATATCTATTATACTAACGGTACTAAGTCAGGAATGCATACATCCCAACAAACCTTCCTCCCAAAGTCTTTCTCTATCTAACATTTCTTGCTAAATATTTCGTGTATGTGTTAAGTGATTATAGCTACTCTACAATTGGTATCAAGAGCCATGGAGTGGTGTGTTTAGATATTGTATTTGATAAAGTTTTCGTGTACTTTTTCCTCTAAATACCATTCGTCTTTTGATTTTTTCTTAGTTTTTAAGCTTAACATCCACACTAAAGGATCATCTACATAGGTAGCTTTGATCTAGTATCCTTGGATATAAGTGTGTGTGCTTAGATTCATTGAAAAATCTCTTAGTTTTTTTTTCATTTGTGTTCGTAAGCTTTATAAAGGTAAAAATCTTGATTTTAAAATTTTCTGCTTAAAAACCTTAAAGTTTTCATTTTTCTCGTCCCTATAGGCTTAGCAACACTTTTGGTACAAAAATTTTCAGAAAACAATCGTCAAAAACGTATCTTTTTTAGTTTTGGAAAAAGTGGGTTTCGTAAAGTACCAAACTAGTCAGTGTCAAACTCGTTGTGGGTTTCAAAGTGCCGATCTAGTCAATCTTTAGTGAGTGCCGATCTAGTCTACATCAGAGATACCCGAACTAGTCATCTCCAGAAGACAACCGAACTAGTCAATGCCAAACTAGTCAGTGTCGAACTAGTCAGTGTCGAAATGTGGGTTTCAAAGTGTCGATCTAGTCAATCTTCAGTGAGTGTCGATCTAGTCTACATCAGAGATACCCAAACTAGTCATCTCCAGAAGGCAACCGATCTAGTCACTTCAGAGATACCCGAACTAGTCATCTCAAAAGCACCCGAACTAGTCATCTAATAAGCACCGAACTAGTCATTTTTTTCTAAGAAGCACCGAACTAGTCATTTTTTTCCAAAGAGCACCGAACTAGTTGATTTCAGAGAACACCAAACTAGTCAAGTTTAATGGAAACCAAACTAAACAAATGTCAAGACTTAAAAGACAACCTTAATTAAAACATAATTTCTTTCTACCACCGTTCGATCCGACAATAATCCTTAAACACACAAAGTCAAAAATGTCTTCTCTTGCCGAATTCACTATCTTAAATGGTGCCGATAACAGACCTTCAATGTTGGACAATCTTATGTACGACTCGTGGAAAAGTATAATGGAGCTGTACATGGAAAACCTTAAAAATGGTTACTTGATCCTTGAATCTATCAGAAATGGTCCCCTTGTTTGGCCAATGATTGAAGAAAATGGGGAAATGAGAAGAAAGAGTTCAATTACTGAACAGTCAGCACCCAAGAAACTTCAATATGAAGCTGATGTCAAGGCAACAAACATCATTCTTCAAGGTGTTCCAATAGACGTCTATGCACTTATGAGTCACCATCGTGTAGCCAAGGATTTATGGGAACGAATTGAGCTATTAATGCAAGGAACGTCATTGACTAAACAATGACGATCTAGTCAATCTTCAGTGAGTGCCGATCTAGTCTACATCAGAGATACCCGAACTAGTCATCTCCAAAAGACAACCGATCTAGTCACTTCAGAGATACCTGAACTAGTCATCTTAGAAGCACCTGAACTAGTCATTTGTTTCTAAGAAGCACCGAACTAGTCATTTTTTTTCCAAAGACAACCGAACTAGTTGATTTCAGAGACCACCAAACTAGTCAAGTTTAATTGAAACCGAACTAAACAAATCTCAAGACTTAAAAGACAACCTTAATTAAAACACAATTTCTTTCTACCACCGTTCGATCCGACAATAATCCTTAAACATACAAAGTCAAAAATGTCTTCTCTTGCCGAATTCGCTATCCTAAATGGTGCCGATAACAGACCTCCAATGTTGGACAAGCTTATGTACGACTCGTGGAAAAGTAGAATGGAGCTGTACATGGAAAACCATGAAAATGGTTACTTGATCCTTGAATCTATCAGAAATGGTCCCCTTGTTTGGCCAATGATTGAAGAAAATGGGGAAATGAGAAGAAAGAGAGTTCCTGAACTGTCAGCACCCGAGAAACTTCAATATGAAGCTGATGTCAAGGCAACAAACATCATTCTTCAAGGTGTTCCAGCAGACGTCTATGCACTTGTGAGTCACCATCGTGTAGCCAAGGATTTATGGGAACGAATTGAGCTATTAATGCAAGGAACGTCATTGACTAAACAAGAAAGAGAGTGCAAGTTATATGATTCTTTTGATAAGTTTGCTTACATTAAAGGAGAAACCCTGTCTCAGTATTACCACAGATGTTGGGAATTAGAGGCTTCTACAACTTAATGTTGCTGGTTCAAGTTTGTGCTGCTGCTGAAGATTAGAGAAAACAGTCTAAGTCATTAGTACTGTTAGTATAATAGTTAGTGCTGCCAGTACAAAGTGTTAGTACTGTCAGTTTATTAGTACTGTTAGTTATAATAGTTAGTACTGCTAATGTGATATGCATGAGATATATTAGGAATAGATATGCATTATCAGTAGACGCATTTTGTAAGCCTATTAGGGTTTCTTGGTGTATAAAAGAAACCCTAAGGCATAGTTAGAGATATAGATCTAGAAGTCATTTCTCATAGTTAGTATTCATAGTTTCAAGGTTATTCTGTAACTTTGATTGTGTTCAATATATTGAAAGTTTAGCAAGATCTTGTTTTACTGTTTCATTGTTCTTCTTAGTATTACAAACTAGTTTCCACATGGTTTGTAGTATTCACAATCTTAGTTTCTATTATGGTTGTCTTGGATCTATCCAACACACTAAGCTTTAACAAGCTAAGTAAGATCTGTTCAAAAGGAATCAACAAGTGGTATCAGAGCTTGTGAGAAACTGTGATTAAGAAGGAACTTACTCAATCAAAGATCGATTAGTCAAAGAAAAGATAGAGTCGACATTCAGAAAATACCCAATCGGCTTCTGTCTGCATAAAACTTCAGGACTCAAAACTGGGGAGTAATCTATAGAGCATGAGGATGGAACAATACCTTACTTTCACTGATCATGCCCTTTGGGAGGTAATAGTAAATGGTGATTTAGTTATACCAGTTGCATCAGCTAGTGCTGGTGCTAAAGGTCTTATTCCTTCTAAAACTGTTGAACAAAAGCTAGCTAGGAAAAATGAACTAAAAGCAAAAAACACTCTTATGCTAGCCATTCCTGATGAGCACCTACTGAAGTTTCATGCCTGCAAGGATGCAAAGTCCTTATGGGAAGCAATCAAAAATAGGTTTGGAGGCAACAAGGAATCAAAGAAGATACAGAAGACCATTCTCAAGTAGAATTATAAAAACTTTGCTGCATCAAGTCAAGAAGGACTGGATAAAACCTATGATAGGTTTCAAAATCTCATCAGTCAACTTGAAATCCATGGTGAAGTTATCTCTCAGGAGGATGCAAATCTGAAGTTGTTAAGAAGTTTACCATCAGCTTGGAACAATATTGCTTTAATCATGAGAAATAAATCTGATCTAGACACATTGAGCATGGATGATTTGTATGATAATCTGAAGGTGTATTAATCTGAGATCAAATGCCAAACAAGTTCAAGCTTAAATTCTTAGAATGTGGCCTTTGTTTCCTCTGATAACTCCAGCAGCACTAATGAAATATGTTTATTTTGCTCACAGTGCTTTTATGTTGCTAGTTTAAGGATTCAAGCGTTATGCTTATATGTGATGATGTTTTATTTCTGTTCTTTGCTAACAATCCTAATGCCCACAGTTAGACAATGAAGATTTGGAACAGATTAATGCTGATGATCTTGAAGAAATTAATCTCATAATGGCAAGTGGCAATGCTTACCATGAGAGTTAAGAGGTTCATAAAGAAAATAGGAAGGAATCTGGATTTAAATGGCAAAGAGACTGTTGGCTTTGACAAGACAAAGGTTGAATGCTACAACTACCATAGGAGAGGTCATTTTGTCAGAGAATGCAGGGTACTAAGGAATCAGAGGAATAGAAATAGAGATGATCCAAGAAGGAATGCACCAGTGGACACATCTACTACTAATGCCTTGGTTGTTTAAGATGGGATAGGTGGTTATGATTGGAGCTTTCAGGCTGAAGAAGGCATCATAAACTTTGCTCTAATGGCCTATACATCTCAAGGTTCATCAAGTTCATCAAGTTCAGACTTTGAGGTACATACTTGCTCAAAAGATTGTTTAAAATCATATGAAGCTCTTCAAAAACCGTATGATCAACAGAGTGAAGCTCTTAATAAATCTAATCTAGAAATAATAGGTTATTAAATGGGACTAGAATCATTAGAAGCTGGGATGGTTGTTCATGAAAAGAATAAAGCTGTTTATGAAGAAAATATTGCATTTTTAAAGTATGATGTCCAAGTGAAAGATATTTCTATCAAAAACCTTAAAAATCAGTTAGAATAAGCTTTAAAAGAGAAAGATGATTTGAAACTTAAACTAGAAAATTTTGAAGAATCATTAAAGAATCTAACTAAACTGATTAATAGTCAAATAAGTGCTAAAGACAAAATTGGTCTTGGTTATGATAGTCAAATGAATGAGAGTGAATTGAATAATATTCATATGAATGAGAGTGAAGTGGTTCATAGTGTGTTTAACAGTAAAGAAAGTGATGTGGATGATAATCCAGTAAATGATAGACTCCACATAACCAGGTTAAGGTGAATGCAGTTCCACCTCCTACACTAGGAAACTAACGTGCCCCCAAGTCTATGACTAATTCTTTTGTTGGGTTAGAATGATATCTGTTTTTAAGTCTGCAGTAAGAAAGACCACCACTAGTATGCCTGAAACTGAAACTAGTATATCTAAGACTAGTAAGGATATTATAGAAAAGCCTAAAACTGTTAGGCCTAGTGCTCCTATCATTGAAGAATAGGACACTAATAATGATAATGATAGTGTGTTTAGACCTAAATCTGATCAGACAAAACCAAAGTTTACTAAAATTAATTTTGTCAAATCTGGTGAGAATATGAAATCTGTTAATAAGGAAAACACGCATAGACAAGTAGAGTATCCTAGCAAAAGTCAAAGTCCTAGGGATAATAGAAGAAACTGGAATGGGATGATGACTCAGAAACTAAGGAATGGTTTTGAGTTTATAAAGAAAGCTTGTTTTGTATGTGGGAGTTTCAACCATTTAATCAAAGACTGTGATTTTCATGATAATAAAATGGTAGAAAAACCAATGTTGAATAATAAGGGAATGATTACTGGTCAAAGGTAAATTAGACCAGTATGGAACAATGCTCAGATGGTGAACCACCAAATTAAATTGACTCACCCACATCCTAAAAGGAATTTGTTCCAACAGTAGTTGCAACAAAGTCAGGATAAGTGCCAGTTAATGCTGCTAAGCAAATCTCTTCAAAAGCAACAGCATCAATTACTACTGCCATGCCTGTTAATAATGTTGCCCCTAAAACAAAAGTAAATGATGCGTTACCCACAACATATTCTTATTTTAAAGCACATTCACCAGTAAGAAGGGCTTTTAACCAAAAATCAGCAGCTAAAACCAATAATTTTAATAAAAAAGTTAATACTGCTAGGGTTAACAATGTAACTACTGCTGGACCAAAAGCAGTAGGTTAGTGCTGCTGAGGGAAATAGGGAAAATGCTGTTAAGTCCTCAGCATGCTGGATTTGGAGACCAACAGGAAATGTTATTGACCATACCTCCAAAGACAGTGGATCATACATGCTTAAAAGATTTGCTATGTTGATCTACAAGGCAGACTCAAGTCAGTAATGGCTTGGGTCCCCAAGAGAAACTAATTCTCTTATTTTGAGTGCAGGGTAATCCACAATATCCTTTACAGGATCAGGGGATTTTTGAAAGTGGATGCTCTAGGCATATGACAGGAAACAACTACTTCCTTACAGATTATCAAGAAATGGTTCTACATTTACTCTTACATTTTTGGCGATTATTATAAGGATTGAAATAATCATACATACTTTATAAATCTTTGGATTCCAACATTTACATTCATACTTATAAAAATCTATGAACTCACCAACTTTATGTCGATACTTTTTAGCATGTTTTTCTCAGGTGAATTAGATGCTTAGCTTACTTGATGTGCATTGGAGTCTAAATTGACAGGATTTCATTCATGGATTTCTACTTAAATACAAATGATCAAATCTTGTTGTATTGCTTTCAAGCTTTTCATTGTGATGCAATTATGGGACAAATGTTATATAAATTTCAAGAAAATCAACGAGATTACTTTTCAAACGACACATTTAGAGGTCGTTCTCCTGTATCTTGTGCTGTTGTATTATGAAGTAACGCCCCAGACATATTTCCGCTGCGACACATTTTTGAGGGTGTTACAATGACCATACTTGTGTTGCTTTCAGAAGAGAAAGCAACACAAAGCTTCTTGTAAGACCAAGCTTGTGAGCTCTATCAGCCAACCCTTACAAATGTTACATATGGACTTATTTGGGCCAACATCTATAAGAAGTATCAATCATAAGACATATTGCCTTGTTATCACTGATGACTATAGTAGGTTTAGTTAGGTTTTCTTTTTGGCCACTAAGGATGAGACTAGTGGGATCCTTAAAACTTTTATTACTGGCATAGAAAATCAAATAAATCATAAGGTTAAAATTATCAGATGTGACAATGGAACTGAGTTTAAAAATAATGACATGAATCAGTTCTGTGGGATGAAAGGGATTAAGAGGGAATTTAGTGTTGCCAGAACTCCACAACAAAATGGAGTTGCTGAAAGAAAGAACATGACACTAATAGAGGCAGCTAGGACTATGCTAGCAGATTTATTATTACCTACTACATTTTGGGCTGAAGCAGTTAGTACTGCTTGTTATGTTCAGAATAGGGTTTTAGTGACCAAGCCTCACAACAAGACACCTTATGAACTATTACATAGTAGACCACCTAGTATAAGTTTTATGAGACCTTTTGGGTGTCTTGTAACTATTGTTAATACCTTATATCCCCTAGGAAAATTTGATAAGAAGGCTGATGAGGGGTTCTTTGTTGGATACTCTATAAATAGCAAGGCTTTTAGGGTATTTAACACTAGAACTAGGAAAGTAGAGGAGAACCTGCACATAACCTTTCTTGAAAACAAACCCAATGTTGCAGGGAGTGGACCAGATTGGCTCTTTGATATTGATTTACTAACAAACTCTATGAATTATGAGCCAGTTACTGCAGGGAATCAAACTAATAAGAATGCAGGTATCAAGGATAATGTTGATGCAGTACCTACTCAACAATATATTCTGCTACCATTACTTTATGATAGTCCACAGAGCTCAAAGGATGCAGTTGCTGATGATGCTGGTAAAAAGACTAATGAAGAACCAGCAAATGAGGGTGAAAGAAATGGTCAAGAGAAGGAAGGAGGAGCTTCAAATAAAGAAGATGACCAGAATGTGCAAGATTTTAGAGCTGAATTGGATAATTTGCTTGTTCAACAGAAGGAAGGTTATGCTAACAGCACTAACAGAGATAGTACTGTTAGTCCATCTGTTAGTACTGCTGGGCAAAGTTTTACTAATGCTGATGATCTTCCTACTGATCCTCTTATGCCTGATTTGGAGGATACTGCTGATCTTCTAAATACTGGTATCTTTAGTGGTGCATATGATGATGAAGATGTGGGTGCAGAGGCTGACCTCAACAACTTGGAAACAACCATGAATGTCAGTCCTATTCCCACAACCAGAATTCACAAGGATCATCCTAAAGACCAGATCATTGGAGACATAAATTCAGCTACTCAAACAAGGAGGATGACCAAGATTTCTAGAACATGTTATGGTCAGTTACATCAAAAAAGAGGAGAAGAACAACCACAAGGATAACAGAATGCTTATTTGCCTGTTTTCTCTCACAAATAGAACCCAAGAAGGTGACACAAGCTTTGACAGATCCAAGCTAGATAGAGGCAATGCAAGATGAGTTGCTATAGTTTAGATTGCAGAAGGTTTGGAGATTGGTTGATTTACCCAAAGGCAAGCATGCCATTGGAACAAAATGGGTCTATAGAAACAAAAAAGATAAGAGAGGGATAGTAGTTAGAAACAAGGCAAGACTGGTTGCACAAGGTTACACCCAAGAAGAAGGAATTGATTATGATGAGGTTTTTGCTCCTGTTGCTAGGATAGAAGCAATTAGGTTATTTTTGGCCTATGCATCATTTATGGGGTTTATTGTGTACCAGATGAATGTGAAGAGTGCCTTTTTATATGGTACTATTGAAGAGGAGGTGTATGTGTGTCAACCTCTTAGTTTTGAAGATCCACAGTTCCTTGACAAATTTTATAAGGTAGAAAAAGCTTTATATGTTTACTCAAGCTCTAGAGCCTAGTATGAGACCTAGTCTACTACTTATTGGAAATTAGATTTAGAAGAGCACAATTAGATAAAGACTTTGTTCACAAGAAGGACAGAGGTGATTCCTGTTAGTGCAGGTGTATGTTGGATGCATCATCTTTGGGTCTACAAAGCAGTATTTATGTGTTGAGTTTTAGCAGATGATGCACAAGAGATCCTGATGAGTAATATAGAGGAGTCCTTTCTTCTTAGGGTTGAGGTAATAGGCAAGAATGATGATGGAATCTTCAGTAAGTCAAGACAGAATGTGGCTTAGCGATATATTGGAAGAAGTTTGATTTATACCACTCAGTGAAAACAGAGCGCACTATAATAGAGACTCCGTTAAGGCATTGGTCAAGGATGGAAGAAGTGAGGATGTGGATGTTCACTTTTATAGATTTAATGTTAGATCAGTGATGTAACCTAACAGCTTCTAGGGACTGAACATAATGTTTGTTGTTTGTGGATTGTGCAAGGTTCCAAAGGTTACTCCTAAAGTCTCACATCTTTCTTGAAAGTGAAGAGATCTTTAGATACTTGAAAGGTCAACCAATTGGGACTTTGTTATCTAGAGATTTCAACCATTTGACTTGGAATGCATTTTCTGTTAGTGATTATGCTGGAGCTAGCCTTGACAGGAAATCCACAACAGGAGGTTGTTAATTTCTTGGCAAAAGGTTGATTTCATGGCAATGTAAAAAGAAAACTATAGTTGCCAACTTATACGAAGAGAGTATGTTGATGCTTGCTAATGTTGTGGACAGGTGTTGTGGATCCACTAATCAAATGCTTGATTATGATTAAATTTCAATGTACACCAAGATCACATTGATATGAAAGCTCCATTTGTATTGTGATGAATTCTAATGTTTCACTCTAAAACCAAGCACATTGAAAATGAAGGCACCATTTCATCAGAGTGTCTTTTGAGAAGAGGCTCATTCAAGTAATAAGATAACATACAGATCACAATGTTGTTGATCTACTCACAAAGGCATTTGATGTTAGCAGGTTTAACTTTTTGATTGCTAGCATTGGATTACTTAATCTCCGAAGATGTGTTTGTTAGATTTATGATTGATGTGGTTTGAAGATGGTATTAGTGATGAATTTGGAGTTAAAATTGGTAGTTGTAAGGTTAATGCTGCTAGGCAGGATTTGGTGCTGCTAGGCGAAAGTTAGTACTGCTAGGCAAAAGTTAGTATTGTTGAGCCAAAGTTAGTACTGCTCGGTTACCGTTACTGCTGCTTGTTACCGTTAGGGATAATACTGCTGAGGGGGTTTAGTGTAAATATAACGGTTTCTTCGCTAGTAGGTTTGCTATTAACTCTATAAAACTGTTCTCTATCATACAGTAACTTCATCTAATTCTCTCATACACTTTCAATTACAAACCCTAATCGTATTCATCGCCGATCATCAAAATTAATCATCAATGGCTGATCTACAATTTGTTGACCAACACAACATAGTGGCATGCCTTAGTAAAGAAACTTAGGATGCTGATTTCATGAGATAGTGAGTTTTCTTACTACTAGGCCCTATACATTTATGCTTCTAACTGTAAGTCCTACTATCTATGCTTCCTATATTGAATAGTTTTGGAATACTGCACATTCTCAAACAGTCAATGATGTTAAGCAAATTCATGCCACAGTTGATGGCCAAGATGTTGATAAATCAGAATCACTCAGTGAGGAGTGATCTTTACTTTAATGATGAAGATGGTATTACTTGTCTAACAAATGAAACTATTTTTGAAAACCTTGCATTGATGGGGTATGAGAGTGATTTTGACAAACTTACTTTTCAAAAAGCTCTCTTCTCCCCTTAATGGAAGTACCTCATACATACCATTTTACACTGCTTAAGTTCAAAGTCTACTTCTTGGAATGAATTTTCCACTAATATAGCATTTGTAGTCATTTGTTTAGCTAATGGTCAAAAGTTTAACTTTTCTAAACTAATTTTTGATGGTATGTTGAGGAACTTAGACACCAATACAAAGAAATTTTTAATGTATCCAAGGTTTTTACAACTCTTTTTGAATAATCAGATTTCTCTTGTAGAACCTTTTAATGATGTTTATAAAACGCCTGCACATACTAAAAAGGTTTTCACTAACATGAAAAGAAAAGGAAAAGATTAGGAAGAATTACTCTATTTTTGCATCAATGTTGGCACCACCAGTAGTAGAGGGTAAAGGTTCAGGACAACCCACTGAACCCCAACCAGCGCCTTCTACTACTCAACCCATAATTGAAGAACAAATCCCTGTTACTGAATCATCATCACCCTAAAATACTCAAACACCTAGGCAAGCCTTACAAGAGGACACTCAGTTACCTCAGACTAGTGTGCCTATACCAAATGTAGCAGATGAGGTTGTCTTTAAGGAGTGGGATGACATAGTGGTGAGGGCTACCACTACTGCTGCTAGCTTAGATGCAGCACATGCTAGTGGTAACATAACTAAGACCCAATCTATGGCAATGTCTAATGATCTTCTTTCTCAAGAAATTGGTTCAGGTGACAGACCCAGGTGCCAAGAATCCATGGGGGTGTCATTGCTCAGACTAGGTCTGAGAGGGCATCTAAACATTCCTATGATTCACCTCTCCTAGGAGTTAACACACCTAGAAGTGATGAGGAAAGACTTAAACAACATGAATTGATGGATAATGTACCACCCACACCTCATGATTCTCCTTTCTTAGGAGGTCACACACCTGGAAGTGATGAGGGTAGACCTAACATAAATGAATTGATGGTTATTTGTACACAATTGTCAAACAGGGTTCTTGCCTTGGAAACATCAAGGACTGCTCAAGCTTTGGTGATCCAAAGGCTGAAAAAGAAAGTTAAAATATTGGAAGAAGCATTGCGTGCAGAACTCCAGGGATGAAACTCTTCAAGATTGGTACTTCTAAGAGAAAGAGTTTGGATAAGGAGTATGTATCCAAATAGGGGAGGAATAGTGACAAGACAAAGCCAATGTTTGATGATAGTGACTTTGATGAGCTTGATGATATTAATAATATGGTGGATGATGCAATGGAGAATGTTGAAGGAGATGTTGAAATTTCATGGGTGGAATGTGACAGACTGAAGAGGGGGGGCTTCCAACTTAAGTGTTAGAACCTGAAGTGTTGAAAGATAAGAGAAGTGTGAGAAAGAAGGTAGTTGTGAAAAAGGTGGTAGTACTGCTGAACAAATTACTACTGATGGGGATATAGTTAATACTGCTAGTATTGATATTAGTGTTGCTAGTCCTTCTAAAAGTATTGCTGGGGATATTTTTGAAGATGAGATGATGACTATTGATGATACACTTGTGGCTATTAGGAGCACAAGACCAAGAACAACCTCAGTATTCATGACGTTGAAGAAGACCAAGGAGGAGCAACACCTAGTACAAACAGTATAAAGCCAAGACAAGGTAAAGGCAAGATGTGGAGCCTGAACCTACTCAAGAACCCTATAAAGCTCAGATTCAAAGGGATGCCAGAGATTGCTCAAGATTGTTTGAAGAAGATTAAGCACAGTTTGAGAGAGAGCAAAGGATTGCTAGGGAAAGAGTAGCAGAACAAGAGGCCAAGGATGCTGCTTTGATTGCAGAATTTAAGCATTGTTCAAGCAAGAATGGATGCAGATGCTTTGTTAGCTGCAAGACTTCAAGAAAAAGAAAGAGAGCAATTTTCTATTGATGAGCAAGCTAGATTTTTAGTAGGGACAATTGCAGAAAGGAAGAGGTTTTTTGCTGCACAAAGGGCTGAACAAATTAGAAACAAACCACCTACCAAAACGCAATTAAGAAACAAGATGATTACTTACCTGAAAAACATAGGTAAGTACACACACACTCAACTGAAGAATAAGAGTTTGGAAGAAATTTAGAAGCTGTATGAAAGGGAGCAAAAGTGGATTATAGACTTTGTTCTTATGGATTCTAAAAAAGGTGGAAAGAAGGCAGAGAGCAGTAAGAAAGAAGCAACAAGCAGTAAGAAGAGACAAAAGCAGATCCTGATGATGAAAATGTTAAGAGACAAAAGCTAGAGGATGCTGCAGATAAAAAAGGACTCAAAGCTTATCTTAAGTTTGTTCCTGATGAAGATAGAGCTGTCAACTATGAGACCATAACCACAAAATATCCAATAGTTGATTGGGAGTCTCAGATAATTGGAAGTGACTTGCAAGAGAATGACTTAAGCTATTGGAAGATAACTAGAGCTGATGGCAGTTCTAAATTTTACAAAGTCTTCTCTATGATGCTTGAAGATTTTGACAGACAAGACTTGGTTGATTTGCACACACTAGTAAAGGAGGGGTATGCATCAAGAGCTCTAGAATGGTATGATTTGATCCTTTGGGGAGATTTGAAGACCATGTTTAAACCAAGCGAGGAGGATGATGTCTGGAGAAATCAACAGGATTGGAGTTTAATAAGCTGGAAATTGTATGAGACATGTGGAGTTTATGCTTTGCTCATGGATGGTACTTTGGTTTGCATTAATATGTTAGTAGAGCAAAAGTACCCTCTCACTCAAGAAATGCTTACAAGAATGCTGAACTGGAGATTAGAAGCTGCTATTGAGAATGAAATGGCTTATGAACTCATTAGGTTTGTCAAGTCACAAGTGTAGGCGTAAGTTAAAGGTGATTGGATACTTTCTCCTAGGTCCTCAAGATTGCTGATATGAAAGAAAACTTGATGTATTAACAGTTGAATATCAAGTTTTTGGGAGGATTGTGTGAATAAAAGGCTTCTCAAGTTTCTACTGCTGGGTATAAGAGTTTCTACTGCTAGTTGAAGAAACTACTGGTGAAGATTAGAGAAAACAGTCTAAGTCATTAGTACTGTTAGTTTAATAATTAGTGTTGCCAGTACAAAGTGTTAGTACTGTCAGTTTATTAGTACTGTTAGTTATATAGTTAGTACTGCTAAAATGATATGCATGAGATATATTAGGAATAGATATGCATTGATCACTTGACGTGTTTTGTAAGCCCATTAGGGTTTCCTTGTTGTATAAAAAGAACCCTGTGGCATAGATCTAGAAATTATTTTCTTTTAGTTAGTATTCATAATTTCAAGGTTATTCTGTAACTTTGATTATGTTCAATATATTGAAAGTTTAGCAAGATCTTGTTTTATTATAATACATTGTTCTTCTTAGTATTACAAACTAGTTTTCGCATAGTTTGTAGTATTCACAATCTTAGTTTCTATTATAGTTGTATTGGATCTATCCAACACAATTAAGCTTTAATAAGTTATGTAAGATCTGTTCAAAAGGGATCAACATAGCTTATGGTGATAACCAAATGCGATACGCAGCTTATTAGCTTATTTTTAAGCTTAATAAATATATTTTGGAGCTTATAGACTCACGGCCGAATAAACCCATTTAAGCCATGGCTTATGGGTGGGCTTATTGTGGTCCGTATTACCTTATTACTCATTGATTTAAGCTTATATACGCTATTGGGCTTTGGTTTTGGGCTTAGAACGTGTTTTGGATATGTAAAATCCTTAATGGACCCTTATTGGGCCTTAAAGCCCAATAAGCTTATGCTAGTCATTTTAAGTGTTTTGGCGGACTTTTGGAAAGTGAAATATACTTGTGAAGTTATATTGAAAGTCGTTTTGAGAAAGTATTTTGGTAAACGTCGTGAAAGGTGATTTTTAGAATTTGGTCAGAAAGTGTCGAAATGTTGGAAATTGTTTGAAAATAAGGTGTAAAAACCTTGGGAAATGTCATATAAACGTACGGGTCATGCCAAAATTTCGTAAAAAGTCTATACTTAGAATTTTTACTTAAAACGTGATTTTTATTTTTTAAAATAAAATATTATTATTTTATTATTTTAATAAGTCGACTAAAAGACGAAAAATATATTTTTTCTCGAAACTTTTTTAAAATGTCTAGCGAACATAAACGTTCATTTCGTATAGTATAAATGATATATTATGGTAACTAAATGTACCGAATGGACTTATCGGGATATATTTATAATTAATTATTATAAATATTTACTTATATTACTTATCTATTTTGTTAAATAGTATAAGTATATGGGTTAATGGCATGTAATAACAACGTACTTTCTAATTTGAGCCGTTATCAGATACGAACTTTAAAAAGTATCACAATACCCATCCAACTTTCAAATTTTGTACTATTATCATACTTTTGATGACGTGGCAATGACGTGGCATACCTGGAAGTCTGACACGTGGCACCATTTATAACATGACACGTCATAAAAAGTATGATAATAGCACAAATTTTGAAAGTTAGATGGGTATTGTGATACTTTTTAAAGTTCGTATCTGATAACGGCTCAAATTGAAAAGTACGTTGCTATTATATGCCATTAACCCTAAGTATATTATACTAAGATATGGGTTCGATATGGTATTTTTGGAGTTAAGTTGTCAACCATCAAACCACTAAAACGTTTAAGATAACCGTACAACAAGCACCTGACCCCTATGCATCATACCTGAGAACTGCTTTAGAAATGAATGATTAAAATGGGACATTAACTGGACTAAGTCGTGTGCGAACGTCGTTGCATTTGCTTGTCTGATTAAGATTTGGTTGCTAAAGACTTGCTTGAGGTGAGTTCTCGTAGCCCTATTTTTACTGTTTTTTCGTTGGGGAAAAATGATACTCGAATGTGTTTTGAACTGTATTCTGAACTGTGTAAAACGTGGTTTTATTTTTGGGACCATTTATGTGCTTATGACTGTTATGTGAATATATGTAATGTGATTTTACTTGCATGTATTGTGTTTGGCATGGCAAGGGTTATGATTTTACTTGCATATATTGTATTTAGAATGGCAAGGGTTGTGGTTTTACTTGCATGTACTGTGTTTGGCATGCAAGGGTGGTGGTCCTGTCCTAATATAGTGCTCCAGCTGGTAGGCCCTTTAGGTACGTAAGTGACATATCGAAGTTGCGGCTCCAAGAGCATTGGTATATGCTGGTTTTGGTGACTAGCGAGGATGCTAGGTCATCGAACATGATTAGCGGGGATGCTAAGTCATAGGTTGTTGCATATATTCACTGTCATATAGTACTATTGTCCACTGTTTAAATGATTGGCATAGCAACTGGGTTTCGAGTCAAACCTACGAGCTCACCAACATTATTGTTGACGTTTTCGAGTATCATTTTCAGGTGAAGTAAATGATCGTTAAGGTTGTGGTGCATGTAGCGGACTTTTAGAGAATCCCATAGGAATCTTGTTTGAGAAGTCTTGCATTTGATGTTTGTTATGGATTTAGTTTTCTTGAGGATTGTTGATCTAAGATTGTGTGGACCCCTGCGTGGGCTTATGGTTGTAATAATTGGCGACTATGTGTTGTGTTCTTGATTTGGGACATCACTCAAGG
The DNA here is from genome assembly GCA_026074375.1 of Tanacetum coccineum. NCBI lineage: Eukaryota > Viridiplantae > Streptophyta > Magnoliopsida > Asterales > Asteraceae > Tanacetum > Tanacetum coccineum. The sequence continues at coordinate 113,034 of BQNB010002910.1, forward strand.
TTGTTTGAGGTTGATGGTCATCATGACAGTTTCATTAATGCATTTTAGTTTCTTCTAGTATGTTTCTGTTTGATCGATTGATCATTATGTTACATTTCCGTGTTTCCGCCGCTGACGGGGTGTACAAAATGGTAATCAGAGCCAAGGTTATAGAGAACTAGGTGGTTTGGCCTAGACTATAACCTAGGAACCTTCATATAGTTGCATTATAGGATCTACGTGTATGGTGTTCCGCTTATACATGCTTATGTGATTATAAGGTATAGCATTAGTTAAGTCATTCATTTGAAAATATGTGAGCCTAATACTAAGTACCAATGGGAAAGGATACGGGTATAAATGCGGTGGCCAACATAATTATAAACGTATCACAACTCACGCATACTTAGTATGATCGTTCGCACAAATCGGTGTTGACACCTTAGGACCGTAGTAGGCATAGTATAGTATATTAAGTTACCCTATACGTGTTGACCGTCCCACCTACCTAACGTTGCCCATGTTCTCCCTCATGTAGATAATGCCGCCAACAATGACGACTCGAAGTGCTGGCTGGCCTGCTGCCACATCACAAGGAGGGGTAATGGGTGGACGAGATGGTAGAGGTGGTGGTAGGACTAGAGGTCATTCTGGTGATCAGGGTGATGGTAGGATTAATGGTCAAGATGGCCAAGTAGGTGGTCAGGGTAGTGAAGTGAATGATGGTGTTAACGGAGTCCCCGACTTCTTTACCATCATTGCACAGCAGTTGCAGAATTTACTTCCAACTATTGTAGCCCAAGTAGGTGACCAAGGTAGAGGTCAAGGAAATGGTAGGAATTAAAATGGCGATGCGTCAATGTAAACATCCAAGGTTTATTTATTAGGGGTGTACTATAAGGAGTTCTTAGCTTGTAACCCTAAGGAGTATGATGGTATGGGAGGTGCTATAGTGTATACCCGTTGGATTAAGAAGATGGAGTCAGTTCAGGATATGAGTGGGTGTAGGGATAATCAAAAGGTAAAGTACACTGCTGGTTTATTTGTTGGTAAGGCTCTTACGTGGTGGAACTCTCAAATCTACAAACGAGGTCGAGAAGCCGTTGTAGGTATGTCTTGGGAAGACTTGAAGACTTTGACTAGAGAGGAATTTTGCCCTAGTAATGAGATGCAAAAGTTGGAAACTGAGTTGTGGAATCACGCCATGGTCGGGGCTGGCCATGCTGCGTATACTGATAGGTTTCATGAGTTGGCTAGGTTAGTTCCTCACTTAGTAACCCCGGAAGGTAAGAGGATTGAAAGGTATGTGTATGGCCTTGCTCCACAAATTCGGGGAATGGAGGTAGCAACGGAGCCAAAGACCATTCAAAAGGCCGTGCAAATAGCAAGGTGTGGGGGGCGTGGGGACTGGCACCATTGACTGACGAAAGCCCTTAGGAATGGATCAATCAAAAAGAACCCTAAGAAGAGAGGAAATAGAGGAGAACCTAGCAAGGATAGGAATGTGAGAGATGACAACAAAAGGACTAGGATTGGAAATGCCTTTGCTACAACCACCAACCCTGTAGGGAGAGAGAACACGGGTACGGTACCCAAGTGTACCACATGTAACACCCACCATCTACCTGGGTCGCCTTGTCGCACATGTTTCAACTGTAACCGTCCAGGTCATTTTGCTAAGGATTGTAGAGTGGTGCTAGGAAGTGAACCCCGTCATTGCTAGAAAAACAGTTGGGCCTGTTACGAGTGTGGTAGTACCGATCATATCAAGTCAGCTTGTCCTAGGTTGAATCAGGCCTAAAGGCCAGGGGTAAACCATCAGAACCAAGTCGTGGCTGTTAATGGGGGTCAGGGTCATGGGAACCAAGGGAATCAGGCAAGAGGTAGGGCATTCATGTTAGGATCAGAGGAGGCTCACCAAGACCCGAACATTATGATGGGTACGTTTACTCTAAACTATCATTAAGCCACTACCTTGTTTGACTATGGTGCCGACTATAGCTTCATTTCCACGACTTTATTTGCTATTTTCTAGGATTTAATTAGATTAAAATAGTTTTTAATTCATAATAAATTCAAAAATTATAAAAAAATATTTTTATTTTTCCTAAAATTTTATTTTGTCTTATTTTAGGTTTAGAAATTTAGTTTGCATTTTTAGGGTTTAATTTCGTCTTATTTGCTTATTTGTCACGTTTTATTCGTTCCGGTTAATTGTTTTAGAGCTTAATTGCTTTTGTTTTCTCATCTTAATTGTTGCTTCTTTTTAGTAGTCATAGATAACCAAATTAATCTTTTCTCTTATTCAAATCATAATCCAATCTAAAGTGAGGATTCAATTTTACAAGTCAATGGGGAAACGACCCGGAAAAGCATACTTCCCGGTTTAAATATACGTCTTATATTATATTATATATATATTTTGAAGAATTTCCTTTTTACCTTTGTCCTCAAGGGTGAATTGGTAATTTATCATCGTATTATATATTTTTATATTTTACGTGTGTTGAAATTGACGAACCAATGTGGCAGCCACGTCATCAGCCATGTCAGCAAGTGGGACCCACTTGCTGACGTGGCAGTCAACTATCAATGTTGACCGTTGACCGGTTAACGCTGACCGAGTTTGATCGGGTTGGGTCGTGACTAGATTCTAGTCGCCACGTGTCACCACCGGAGTGGGCCACGTGGCATGCGAGATTAATATCTCACCCAGTGCAAGCTGGGTTTCGAAACCATGACCTCAAGGACAAGGACACAAAGGTTTCCACATATTCCAATTGCGATAAGCATAGTTTCAATAATATACATGCATGTTAATTCATTTAAGCCCATTTTAGTCTGGTCTGGTTCATTTAAATATATAAAGGTTCAAGTAAATATTTACTGGTTCATATAAAGAGATTTAGGAAGGTTCAAAATGAGAGGAAGATACCCATAGATTCGTAATTTCATGCTCTTTCCAATGGAGTGCTCAGGGAATTTTTATGACTTTGTTTGAACCAAGATAAATGTGAAAACGTCATCAAAACTTACCCAAAAATTACCATTTTTGCTTTGTTTTTAATCCTTTTGTACCTGCAAGACATAATAACACAAACCAAACATATTTGCAATATAATTACTCTTATTTTATGGTTATTAGTCTGTTTAAAAGTGTTTTTCGAGGTAAAAACGATGTGTGTTTATGCACACATCAACGCTCTATGGGCATTTCATGCGGCATATAAAACACCAATTGGCACTATGCCATATCAGTTATTATACGAAAAAACATGTCACTTACCGTTTAAAATCGAACATCATGCTTACTGGGCCCTTAGAAGTTATAACCCTGATCTCAAAATTGCAAAAGAAAAACAATTTTTGCAATTGCATGAACCCGATGAATTAAGACTCCAAGCGTATGAGAAATTCAAACTCTACAAAGCTCAAACTAAAGCTTATCATCATAAGAAACTTAGGATCCAGAAAGAATTCAAAGCTGGAGACAAAGTTCTCTTATACAATTCCAAGTACAACTTTAAAACTCCAAAACTCAGATCAAAATGGTTGGACCATTCGTGGTCAAACATATCTTTAACCAAAAGGAATTAAACATGTAACAACGTCACTGGATAGAGCTTTTTAGTGATTATGACTGTGAAATTCGCTACCTTCCTGGTAAGGCGAACGTAGTAGCTGATGCACTAAATAGGAAGGAGAAAGTGAAACCTAAAAGAATTAGAGCTATGAATATATGACCCTTCAGTCTAGTATCAAGGATAGGATACTAGCGGCTCAGAAGGAGGCATCTAATGAGTCTGTAGGATTATAAAGTGGGTTAGATAAGATGATTAAACTTAGGAATGATGGAGCGTTATACTACTTGGATCGAATATGGGTTCCTTTTAAGGGTGATGTGAGAACCCTAATAATAGACGAAGCCCATAAGTCAAAGTACACTGTACACACAGGAGCTGATAAGATGTATTATGACATTAGAGATAGGTATTGGTGGCCAAGAATGAATAAGGATATAGCTGTTTATGTTAGTAGGTATTTGACTTGTTTGAAGGTTAAGGCTAAGCATCAAAGGCCGTCTGGCTTGCTGCAATAATCTGAGATTCTCGAATGGAAATGGGAAGGGATAGCAATGGATTTTGTGACAAAGTTAACAAGGACTAGTAGTGGGTATGACACAATCTGGGTCATTGTGGACCGATTGACTAAGTCTGCCCATTTTCTACCTATGCGTGAGGATATAAGATGGATAGGTTAGCTAGGCTATATCTAAATGAGATTGTTGCTAGGCATGGTGTACCAATCTCTATCATATCTAATTGTGATAGTCGGTTCATGTTCAGATTTTGGCAATCAATGCAAGAGGCATTAGGAACCTGTTTAGACATGAGTACGGCTTACCACCCTCAGACCGACAGTCAGAGTGAGCGTACTATTCAGACTTTGGAAGACATGCTTAAAGCATTTATCCTAGACTTTAAGGGAGTTTAGGAGTATCATCTTCCATTAGTTGTGTTTTCGTATAACAATAGGTATCTTTCTATTGTGAGATGTGCGCCGTTTAAGGCTTTATATGGTAGGAAGTGTCATTCCCCAATTATGTAGGCTGAGGTTAGAGAGGGTCAGTTGATAGGACCTGAGTTAGTGCAAGAAACCACTAAGAAGATCTCACAGATTAAGGATAAACTCTAGGTTGCGTGAGATTGTCAGAAAAGTTATGCCGATAGGAGGAGAAAGCCTCTAGAGTTTAGTGTAGGTGACTATGTCTTGCTCAAAGTGTTGCCTTAGAAAGGTGTGGTAAGCTTTGGGAATAAGGGGAAATTAACACCTAGATTTGTTGGACCTTTTGAGATTATTGAGAAGGTAGGCCTAGTGGCCTATCAATCAGATTTTCCTGAGGAATTGAATGGTGTTCATGACACGTTCCACGTGTCAAACCTTACGAGTGTTTGGCTGATCCAACACTGCAAGTACCTTTGGATGAGATCCGAGTTAATAC
>BQNB010002911.1:0-119705 GCA_026074375.1 Tanacetum coccineum
GGAAAATTAGTTACAAAAACCGAATGGGAAATTTTCTTGGTAAAATCTTCATTTGAGGAAAACTGACGCCTGGTATTTTCATAGAGTCCACCAGTCATCTTGGATTGAAGGGAGTTCAAACACACAATCACGAAAAAGAAAGGATCAAACCCTAAAAACATCCATTGAAAGGAGATCTAAAACCTAATGATTATCGTCGAATCGAATAAAGAGGGATTTAGCAGATAACAATGAATAACAAACCCTAGATCTCACTAAATCAGATGAATGGTAATTACTTAGAACCAAGAAATCGATTAGAAATCGAAACCCTAATTCTAAAAATCACGTCGAATCTAACAAGAGAGATTAGAGAAAGCTATTATCGATCTACACAAATCAAACGTTATTCGATGAATGGAAATCAAACAGGTTAGGCAAATCGATTAGATGAGTGGATCTTGGATCTTGAAGATGAAGAGGATGAGGACCTCATGGATCTAGGGTTTTGTGTGTTTGATATAAGTTTTGGAGTAAGTATCTTTTAAGTTGAGAGAATAATTAGGACATATATACAACATGCTTGTTATTTTTGGGCCAAGTCTATAAATTATACTCTTATTAGTAGGCCCAATATAAAACACAATCAAAAGTGACGACATTCGTATAATACATGTAGGGGTGAGCAGAAAAACCAAAAAATCCGAATAAACCGAAAATCGCACCGAACTAATAACCGAATCGAATTTGTCAAAACCTAATCGAACCGAACTACGAATTTGGTTCTCGGGTTGGATATGGGTTTGGCAGTTTGAACCGAGAACCAAACCGAAAACCGAATTTATATAAATATATATAGTGTTTATATATTTATATATATAAAAAGATCAATTAAATTGTATCCTAATATTAAAAAAACACTTTTTATTTTTGAAATAATCTTTTTTGCTAAATATCTATGTATTTTTTTTCTTTTTTCTTAAATAAATAATGTAATGAGGTTATTCGGGTCAATCCGAAAACCAAACCAAATTCAAATTCGGTTTTCCATTCGGTTCTCAGTTTTTTCGGTTTATTCGGTTCAGTTGGGTTAAATTTTAATTCGGTCTGGTTCGGTTTTCGGGTTGACCCAAAAAAAATTAACCGAACTAACCGAACCGAATAACCCGATAACCGAACCGATCAACACCCCTACATTAGTTGTGGCCAATTTTTTTATGTTATGATATATGAATTTATTTTGTGGGCTATAATAATTATATAAATTTTGGTATTATAATTTGGTCTATAGATAATGTTTGGCTGAATTTTCCAGGTTCGTTGGAATAGAAACTGAGCTAGCTTTCGTGAAACCGAATAATTGTAATGATAAGCATAATACGTTTGTTGACATGGGTGAACTGAAACCGTGTATTTGTGGAAATATACTTATAAAATGGATAATTAAAGTCATTCAGGCAATTTTAAAAAAACAAACAACATTATTTCATTACCGGTAAGATGTGGTAGTCAGATTCAGACCCAAAACATCTTAATGAAACAAACACACCCTTAGTGTTTTTGTCTCTGCTCCAAAAACACCAACCGATGAAAATTTTAGGTGTTCAATCAGTGTTGTTGAGGCGTGTTTGGTACGCGCGTACTTTCGTGGGTTAAATGGAGTGGCAAAATGGGTTGGGTTTGGGTTTTGTTAGACATGTCAATCATAACTCATAAGGATGATTCGATCCTTATTAGGATGAGCATGAGTCTGGAACCGATGGAACTAGAACCGGAACTGATGGATCCGAGAACCGAATTTTTTAGAAAAGTAGGAACCGAGAACCGAACCAAATCTATTTTTCGGTTCCGGTTTCGGTTCTTAGGATCTACCCGGATAAGAACCGATTTTTTGAAAGGAAAAAAAACAACATACAGTCGTATCATTTTCCTGGCACTTATCTGTTACTTTGCATGGGTTTCAAACAACGCGATCCATATAACACTAATTAGTCATCCAATTGTAACTAAACACGACATAAACATAATTTTAAAGTAAATGCTTCACTGAATCCAGTTAACAATAATTTTTCAATGCCTATTAGTTATCCACATGTAAGGAAAAAATTAAACTAAAGTAACTTATAATAAAGGGGCAATTACATCTATGTCCTTACGAAAGTTCAAAATTACATTAATATCCTTCTCATTTTTGTAATTACGTCATTATCCTTCATAAACTTTTATAATTACATCAATATCCTTCCCAAACTTTTTTAATTACATCAAGATCCTTGTCAAATTCTTAAATTCTCCTATATATAAAAAATAACATGTTCTCTCATCAATCGAGGTCAAAAATGCATATGAACAAATAAATATATATGAGCAATATTTCTTTCATATTTATATCCAAACTTTTGTAATTACATCATCATGTTCTTTTGTCGTTTGATGCCAAAAGTATATATGAATAATATGATCATGATCAATATAAAGAGATAAATAATAGTTTCATAATCTAAAATGAATGCAATTATGATTTAATTGATTTTTAGACATATATATCTTTCTAAAAGTGTGGGAAGGATATTGATGTAATAACAAAAGTTTGGGAAGGACGTTGATGTAATTACAAAACTAAAAAGGATATTAACTTTCGAGAAGGATATACATGTAATTCTCCTTATAATGAATATGGCAACACTGAGATACACACAAGTATACTATTGACTGAGCTTCGAAGCAACTAGCAAAATAAATACGAATCGACATAAAAATCAAATTCAAAACTTACTTCTATTGTTTTGATAATGATAATAGTTGTTTATGTTTCAATGGATTAAAGGTTAAGGTTCAAGGTGTTTGGCTGTATATTTGAAAGTAGGCTACTATGGCTTTTTTATGGTACGTATAATTTAAGTATGGGAAAAATTACATATCTTTAGAATAATTGAGTATTCGGTTTCGGAACCGAGAACCGATAGAACCTAACCGAACCGACCCAAGAACCGAAAAATGTCAAATTCAATAACCGAAACTGGAACCTACGGTTCTGGTTATGGTTCTGTTCTTTGTGGTTCCGGTCCGGTTCTTGGTTCCTTTGCTCATCCCTAATCCATATGAGAAAGTTTATTCATTATGCATTTAATACTTTATAATTTATGTATATATCAAATTATTCATGAAAGTAAAGTGATGTGTGAAATTAATTTTCATTCTAATAATGGGTTGAGCAAGTTGACCCGAAACTTGTCTAAACTCGGTTATAGTTTATTGTTGGTCATGAATAGTGTTTTTTGTTTTTGAAGTATGCGTGTTTAGAGTACGAGTGTGTTTGATGGACATGGTAATTTGGATTGGGCATGGGTTGGTTGATCAAACAACCAACTATATGGGCTGTGAGATTCGTTCATTTAAATTGTTTTGAATGAGTACGCATATGACTCGCATTTTGAGGCGGGAGCTAACATGTTATTGCAACACATGGTGCACTAACAATGATCAAAACCCTATACCCAAATTTCTTGGTTACGAACTATGATATACTTTTCCTAACAATAAAATGAACCATGAACCATTACAAAATTACATAAATATTGATAATAAGTGGTCTAAATATACTAAACAAAGTATATTGTTACTGACAATACAAAATGAGTAGACATCATACATTCAACATGGTAAGAAATGTAGGAAGCGATACAATCTCGATATGTTTAGATTTCTTACCAGATGATACATCCTTCGAAGCCGAAGCAGAACACTTTTTATTGGATGTAGTGGTTGTTTTAACATGAGCCTTTCTAAAGGTTTTTGTTGGTAGAAATATTACGATATTTAATCTATACATTCTCTTTGTGTTTTTGTGATGACAAACATGTAACTTATAACACATAACGTAAAGTGCACAAGTTACTCGTAATCACAAATCATCAATGTATTCATACGACAATATCTCTCGACGTCTCAAGTCTGCTTCAACTAAGTTTGCACCGACGTTAATCACTTAAATGTATGAATAAATAAATGCTTAATTTATCTAATGATTAAAGGAATTTATTTTTTCTAAACCTTACATTTTTTATGAAATGTAACAAACATTTTTAAAACTTATACAAAATATTTTTGTATTTACAAGAAATGTTTTATTCAAAATAAATATTTTGAATTCAAATTTTCCACTTAAAACGGATATATTTGATCCAAGAAACACCTTCCCTGGAAAAGACAAAATTAGGAGCGTCCAGCTATGGGCAGCCCCCTTAGTGATAAGGGGCTGGCACATGAGCTAAGGGGGTCTACCAAGCAAAAACGCTCCCAGCTTTGTCTATAAATAGTGATCTGTTCTCTACAGATTTTTCACCTTTTGCACCTATTTTCTTTATGTCAAATCAGTTTATACATCTTTTACATCCTCTAAAAAAACCCTTTGATCATTTAATCATAAGCATTTGTTTCCAAGTGATTCAAGCTTATTCCTCCAAGTGCAAGAGAAGAACTCTCGATATCGTCAAGATACGAAGTTATGTAGTTTAGTTAGTACATTCGTGAAATGTTTTACATTCACAATGTATAGATCGAGTCCACATATTCCAAACTTGTGTAACAGTTAGATCGGGTTGATCGTGATAGTATTTAGGTGAGGTACATACTTGTAAGGGTGATTAGTAGTTAGATCGGGTTGATCGTGATAGTATTTAGGTGAGGTAAATACTTGTGAGGGTGGTTAGTATTTTAGGCCTTAAAATACAAGCATGTGGTATATTGGTTCTAGCTCAGATTAGAACTCAACATTTGGCTTAGTGTCGAAAATTGGTGTAAGCTACGGGGTAGATTGGTTCTAGCTAAGATTAGAACTCAACATTTGGCTTAGTGTTAGAAATTGGTGTAAGCTACAGGGTATATTGATTCTAGCTAAGATTAGAACTCGACATTTGGCTTTGTGTCAGAAATTGGTGCAAGCTACTTGTGTATTGTTTTCTCCGCCTAAAGGGAGCTTGTTTACTAGTGAAGTAACTTTTGAGTTGGGTACTCGGGGAGTGGAGTACAGCGAAGAGGAGCTTCGTGACCGAACCACTATAAATCTTCGTGTCCGGTTTGTATTTTCTTTTACTCATCTCTTTACATTTATACTCGCATTTATCGCTTTATATTTATACTTGCAATTGTGTGTTGTGTTGCTTATATAATATTGATTATGTTTGTGTCATGAATAAATGTGAACATTGTGCTTTGGTTTATACTGTTGTTAGACGATTTGGTACTACATATATAAAAGTAGTAAGATCACTCTTCATATTGTATCACGCTTGATCGACAATTTGATACGAAACATTATAAAGTTTTTTAAATGGAAACGAATTCACCCCTCTAAATACTTTTCCATAATTGGTTCAGGAGCCACGGCGTACTAATTTTCAAAATAAAATGATTTACAAAAATTGAGTACGATCCATGTATCAAATTACTCATAGAAGGGTGGATAAAATATGAAGGTGTTTTTGTCTGCTTATTTTTTATAATATATGTTGTTAAATACGACTTAGTAAACTAGCTGGAGATAAAAATGATGCATAAAATAAGTGTTATAATTCGAAATCAAGTTCTAAGTTTTAACATCTTTTCGCTAAAGTACAAAATGATGATGTAACAAAAATAGGTAGCATCTGAGTTGTAAGAAGTGCAGACCCCCTTATCTCCCTAGCCGGCCCCCATATCACAGTGACTCCCCCATATCAATCATGGGGCATTCGACAGATGTTTTAGAACTATCAAAAATTTATATAAAATCAATCGTAAGTCCGTAGAAATCGTGTCACCCGTCTATGAGAACCATTATAAATAGATAATTGAGTCTATTTCGTTTAGAAAATACTTTTCAAGTATTATTATACCGAAACTTAAGTAAGTCAAAAGTTCAAAATACTACATATGTCAAAAATTTGAGTTTCTTTTTTACGTACGAACTTGTATCTTACTTTTCCTTCCAGTTGGACCATTTCTAGTCGTATAATCTTTTGAAAAATGTGTAATTTACTTTCAAAAATATTGAACTTGGTTATTTTTTTACAATGGGGAGGAAACTAATTCGTTTTCAAACAAAATCGAGCTAAGTATATATTGTTGTATCTAATACACAAAACGACGACAAAACTTTGTGCATTGATGCTTAAATAGATTATTGCTTGTGTGAATGTATTAAAATATTTAAGATTTATTAAAAAACTCTTATGTGCTTGAAACATTTTATAGTTAAGCGTATCTAGAAACAAATGAGAAATCTATACGTCTTGTAAGTTGTTCATTATTAGTACTTATGAAAATGCACTAGTAAAACTTATGCTAGATTTCTTGTACTAAGTTGCGAAATTGTTTTCGCATTGCATATAGGCATATATCACTTAATTTACAAATGTTACATAAATATGTTGTAAATCTTTTCGAGTATAGGAATATACTTAGGAATAAGAGTTCAATAACTTGTCAAGTATATTGTTAAATGTGTTAAAACTCGTCACCTAAATATTTCCAATGATTTAATCTATTTTCAACAATACGTTTAAATATTTTCAACAACTTACCTTGTTTGACCTTAGGTTGTTTAAACAAAAGAAAATGGATCATTTTAATACATTAGTATTTAAGTAAAAGAAATGTATTTTCAAACTCTGCATGTGTTTGCATTGATTCAACATAACACACCTAATTTTATTTCATATAGCATTTTACAAGAGATAGTTATGTATAAAAATTAATAAGAATTGTCGAAAGATATGACACATTGTACGTAACATAATATATGTGTTCCACATAAACAAAAAAATATGTCAAACATGAAGCAATAAGTTTTAATTTGTCATCATAATTAAACCCTGACACTCAAGCTAGTCCATAGGTATAATGAAACACACTAAGAAAATTAATTTTATTTTCTTTAAATGAGTTTTCGTGAGTTCAAGAAATTTTTTGATATTAACGCTCATTATTCAAATTTTGATTGATATCATTATCAAATCTAATTTACAGGTTTTTTTGAGTATGGACATGAAATCGGATTATTATTTGTTTATTTCAAGACTATATCAATATATAACAAAAGGTATTATATTTGATCTACATACTCAATCACACTCGATTGACATGAAAATAATTACATCCTTCCTAATTAAAAGAATATGCATCGAATCAAAACTCATACTCGTGTTGATGATGCCATATTGAGTCTACTTGTCCAATGATTATGTTCCAAATATTAGACTAATATGTTTAATACATGCATAAAATACACAATGAAGTAGGATTGACGACTTGGATGTTTCGTCTGAAATATTCAAGCAATTTACATTACAATGCAATTGGTAAATGTTGTCATTTCTAAAAAATCACACAATCTAAGCAAACTCATATGTAAACATGTGCATACAACTTAAAAGCCAACTCCCAATCTCAAATTCAACTCATTTGGAAAAATTCTAAAATAAGAATAATACTCTTATTCATTCACCTAGGATAACATGATGTTTGGGAAACATTATGTCTAAAGAATTCATGGTCTTTATCGTGTTAAACAATCGATCAAAGGAAAAAAAAAAAAATAATATATATCATACGCATTTTATTTTCTTCGTAGCATGAATGGTTGTGTTACAAGATAATACACTACATATTGTTTTCAAAATATCTACCATCATAAAAACATGGTTAGTTGAGTGATATTAGGTGAAGTATTAGAGAACGAAACATATTTCATCTTTGCTACACTTCGATAGGTAAATTTAAACTAAATAAACAAGTAGAACTAAAGTTAGTTTTAATATAGAAGAAATTTGTCTTTCCATAAAATTTACTTATAAACAAGTAGAACTAGGATTTTATCAAACGTTCTTAGATTCGTGGCATCTCACATACGTGTTTTTAAAGTTTCAAGATGATAACTTATTCCTATGTGATACGATTATATGCCTTCGTGATTATTTTGATGATCAACGATTATTTGCTTGGTTATTAAGTGCATGTTTATTATAAAGGTTTTTGTCTTTGTCAAATAATTCTGATATAATATTTCTTAGTTTATCTAGATAATACATGATCTTAAATACTAAAGGTTAACATGTTTTACAAGATGTTTGCGTTTAAAGTAACCATGTTTATTATGCGTCGTTTTACATGATTTGCGTGTTGATTGTGCACCTACACTATGTCGGTTTAATGCATAACGGATTAGGTATGCGTATCACATAAATTTTATATGTCATATTGATACGACCCGGTTTGGGTTATATCGGGATAGGGCGCCACTTCAAGCGTGTGATGGCTCCGTCAGAAAATAGAAGAGAAGATTAGAGGTTTTTTCTCTTTAATTTGATTGATTTCATTGATGAAAACTATTCGGTATTTATACCGAATAAAAGACAAAAACTTCTTTCACAAGTTGACTCACAAGATAACTCCTATAATAAAACAAGATTCTTCCTAAACAATGACAAACAAAATACGAGATCCTTTCCTAAATAATAGACCAACATAATAACTAACATAATAAACTATGATAATATCCTAACTATGGGTGTATCATTTCCCACTCCTTCACATCCACCTTGTCCTCAAGGTGATGTCTAAAAAAGTATCTTGATTCTGGGATCCTATAATCTTCTGTGAATAAACATGGATTCTTTTTTAAACCACATAATAGTTTTGATATGAGACACAAAGGACGGTTTCCAAAGCTCATATACTCACGAACTCCGGCTGTCCGAAACCTCGCTGCCAAGTCAGCTACATCACTATTGATTGCGACACCAATTGATCGTACTGAACCATGCTGATCTTCATTTATACAGAAATCATCCATATGGACCATACTAGTTTTATCCAATATTTGACCTTCAGTTATAATGAACTCGTTTGTTTGTTAAATAAACTCCTTCAGCAAAAAATCTGGACGCAACAAATTCAACTCATCCTCATCCATCAATATTTGTTTTGAAAGAAAATATTGGTACCATATAAGTATGATTCCTCATCTACAAATGACTGATCATCCTCCTCTGTTGGTGTTATCGGACCTGAAGATTCTGATTCATCACCACCATTGTTGCCAAATGTTTTAGCTGTCGTACCCGCTACTAGAGCTTCTTGGTCATCCAAACGAGCCTCGGTAATTAGTGCCAACGAGAACGCGTCGCCCAGGGTAGTAGGTCTTGATACAAAAAAACTCTCGCTGCAAGTGCAGTTTAAGCCCATAAATATAGAAGGAGGTAAGCAAAGAGGCCGGTATATCCGTAACCCTATTCATCAACTTTTCAAATTCTCGTTGGTAATCCTCGACCGTACCCAATTGCAACAGCTTCAATAACGCCCCTTTCGGATCTTCATATTTTGATGGTCCAAAACGATTCTTCACGCTTTCCTCAAACCTGGCCCAAGTAGCGATCAAACCATTCCTTGTCATCCACTAAAACCATTTCGCATCCGCACCTTCCAAGTTAACACCCATAATCTGCAAACGTTGATCATCCAGAGTATTAAGCAATGAGAAGTATTCATTAATGGCAAGGATCCAGCTTTCTGGATCAACTCTTGAAAATTTGAGAACGTCTAACCGCATAGATTGTAGTAATAACGCACCTTGATCACCGTTACCTCCTGGTCGCCCTTGAAGCTGCCCCAGACTGGCCTGCAACTCAGCCCTTAATGTCTCAAATTGCGCTTGAAACGTCGCGGCTTGCTGTTGTTGTTATGCCATCTTCTCGGCTCGATCTTGTTATTCTTTTATCCATCCCCTAATTGTTTGTTCATCCATGCTTGCAATAAAATAAAATAAAAATATATGAACAATAATCATGAATAGTACCCGATGAACATTAACCATGAATAGTATCATGGTGAATAGTACTCGATAAACAGTAACCTTCTATTTTATCTTTTTTTTGAAACCTAAATCGGAAGCCCTCAACGAGGAAACCAATGAAAGCACCAGTTGATACGACCCTGTTAGGGGTTGTATCAGGATAGGGCACCACTTCAAGTGTGTGCTGGCTCCGTTAGAAAATAGAAGAGAAGATTAGAGGTTTTTTATCTTTAATTTGATTGATTTCATTGATGAAAATTATTCGGTATTTATAACAAATAAAAGACAATAACTTGTTTCACAAGTTGACTCACAAGATAACTCCTATAATAAAACAAGATCCTTTCATAAACAATGATAAACAAAATACGAGATCCTTTCCTAAACAATAGACCAACATAATAAACTATGATAATATCTTAACTATGGGTGTATCACATATAGTCTTACACATTAATCACTTTAATTAATATGTTGATGCATGCTTAAATACTCTTATATGCTTAATTTATGTGTTTTATGCATCTAGGTATATATATCTGACACTAGAATCTATACCCTTATTACATGAGGCCTTTAGTGTCACAATCCAGTAGGTCATAATAGTCATAAAATGGTCTTAAATCTCCTAGATTCTTCATGTACACACTTCCTTATTCATCATCTCGTTTGCTACCAAATAATCCACTCTCTTGTCAAGGAATGGTTAGATACAAATGTAATACGCCTCTAAGTAGGTTTGACAACTTAAATATTTCGTCCAAAATATTCAAGTAATTTTAACTTGCGATCACAATCGTTAAAAGTCATATCCGAAAATTCATATTCATTTTAACAACATATGTTAAAACGCTCTTCCAAAAGCTAAAAGCTAACCTCAACCTTCGAGTGACAAAGGTCTTACGAGTTTCTACATAAGTGATTCATAGCTTCTTTAATATAAACACCTTGAGACTAAGTACATTTACTTCCATTAGTCATTTCCATCCCCATAGGAATGTCATGATGTTTTATCATCATACTCACCTCATACATAATAAGGATCAAACTTTATTCATCGCTCTTAGGATTGAAAACTCATCAAAATCCGTCATCATTTCCTTTATGAGAACGTTCAAACAGGAAATATCTCTATTGAAAAATTTCCGTCGGAAGACAACATCGCCGACATCCTCACTAAACCTTTCAAACGTGAGCCGTTCAACTACTTACGTCTAGGTCTAGGAATGATGGAGCAAATCGACTAAATACCTCGTCTTCCATTTAATAGTCACGTCACTATTAAACTCCCGTCCTTAAATCTTGACAATTTAATTATTTCATCAGAAATCATTAAAGTATTTTTAATTAGCGAAAAGTCAATTAAAACGTCACTCCTCTGTCAAAATTTACCAAAAATCTCGTAAACGTCTCGTTCTCATGTTAATAGTCTTCTTGCTATTAAATATATTCCGATAAATCTTGAAAACTTAATTATTTCATCCTAAATGTTTAAGTATTTTTAAGCGCGAAATGCAAATTAAAATGTCACTCATTGTTCATGTCCAATTCGTTTCACAAAAACCTTAATCTCGCCTCTAATATTATATAGACGTCAAATACCTTCCGTTAACCTTTTCCACTACCACCTTTAAGACAACCTCGTATCCCGTCGTGTGATTGTTCAGTGAACATTAGCAATGCTCGAGAAGAGCTACATAACTTCGTGGATGAAGTTCGTCGTATGCTAGCCGTCATCCGTCTTGACATTGTCAAGCTCGTCGCTTCCATCTTCATTTATTCTTTTTATTCTACATTTTTACTTTCGTATGAGCACGAATTAAATGGGAAGGGAAAACACACTCGTTTACATACATTCTTTAACCAAATACTCTCAATAACTCACA
Organism: Tanacetum coccineum; assembly: GCA_026074375.1. Lineage (NCBI taxonomy): Eukaryota > Viridiplantae > Streptophyta > Magnoliopsida > Asterales > Asteraceae > Tanacetum > Tanacetum coccineum. The sequence continues at coordinate 11,698 of BQNB010002911.1, forward strand.
TATGTGATTCTTATTCACTAGAAACCAACTTACAAGAACACTCACTTTCTTTTCAACTCAAGTACACCCCGTGCACTAAACCGAAATTAATTAAAGCCTCTTAACCTGTATGTTGATCATACAAAAATCCACAAGATAAACTTCTACCATACGCTCATGCCTCATAACTATTCTTCACTCTTGTTAGTGATCACTAGTTCTAGTACATCCCCAAACCACCAAAGTGAAATAAAAAAATACGAGCCATCCTTACTACTACCAATGACATTATCAACATCCTACACCTACCTTATAACCATCCAACAATTTTCACTTACTAGTAAGTGAAGAATACAAAGAAGATATTCAAGCTTCAAGTGTTATCGAGTCATCACATTTTTGTTAACCTTTAGTCAACACCTTCCCTCTCCATTCATATTCACCCTTCTTTGTTTTTCCACATTATAAGACCATTTTCATTCACATCCAAGAGCGTATCATTTTCATCTTCATCTTATATTATTCAACTCTTTTTAGAGTATATATTTTGGCATATCTCGCCAAGATAGTAACATTCGTATTGTTTTAAATGTTACATTTAGAGTATGTTTCCTCAACAAATCATCCTTATCGTCAATATTTAGTTTGACCTAAAGTCGTACGATAATGTTTAACCTTAAACACCCCAATCATGAAAAGCATACATAATGCTTAACAAAGAAACTTTGATTAGGAATCTCTCAATACAACCCTTGACGAAAGTCTATTTGTATCCAAATCATTATCTTTGTTGGATGATGATATCATAAGCAACATGTCATTCAAAATAGGTTAATAATCCTTATCCAAATGACATCTTGGAAGAAGTCATTCTCATAATATTAGTGTGTCAATCAATAAATGAATTTTGTTCTCGTTTATTAAAGTCGGTATAATACCAAAGGGTGTTGGTCAAGTCTTAGTCCTTAAGCATGTGTCGGTCGAATCTTATCATTGGTTCCTAAACATTGTCGTGTCTAAAGCATACGTCATGATTCCTTTTATGTTGGATTTAGGTTGTTGTTAAGTGTCATACATTAGAGAGCATGTCTTGTTCCCTACTAGTGTCTTGCTATATATAGCTATCATCGTTATTATATATATGTGCACTTGTCTACTAACTTTGTTTTGTAGCACACTTCCTTAGCTCAATTCTTTGGTGCCCCCAAACAAGGGGGAGCATCCACTAAGGGGCGGCATTTGCAAATGTCAAAGTCATTACATTTGTGACCGTTAAGACATTTACACATTTCCTGATATGTGTATTCCATCCCTAAAATATTTCTCTTATATATATTATGTTGCACTAAACTAATCATCGATGTAGGTTAAGAGTTCGTAACATATTTGGTTCATGGATCCACTTGAAGCAATCTACAATGGGAGGCAAGTATCATAGGAGTGCAATGAGCTAAAGGGTGCTCGAGTGTCAAAGTAGATATCTTAGGATGATTAAACAGGGTTGATAGGAGCAATACTTCACTAGGGATGATGCAAGCTCGCCTATTTAGTTCAAGGATTGAAGTATAGTAAAAGTCTCGTCTAATGGAATGAATGGCTTGGAGTGTCCACATTTTTGTTTCGACAAAAGGGGTAGAATAAGTGTAAACAAGTAACTTATACATTTTACTATGAGTTATAGTTTACATATCTTGTCATCATCAAAAAAGGGGAAATTGTTGGGGGAAATATTACGATATTTAATCTATACATTCTCTTTGTGTTTTGGTGATGACAAACATGTAACTTATAACACATAACGTAAAGTGCACAAGTTACTCGTAATCACAAATCATCAATGTATTCATACGACAACATCTCTCGATGTCTCAAGTCTGCTTCAACTAAGTTTGCACCCGACGTTAATCACTTAAAGGCATGAATAAATAAATGCTTAATTTATTTAATGATCAAAGGAATTTAATTTTTCTAAACCTTACATTTTTTTTAAAAATGTAACAAACAATTTTAAAATTTATACAAAATATTTTTGTATTTACAAGAAATATTTTATTTAAAATAAATATTTTGAATTTAAATTTTCTACCTAAAAACGAATATATTTGCTCTAGGAAACACATCCTTTGGAAAAGACAAAATTGGGAGCGTCCAGCTATGGGCGGCCCCCTTATAGGTAAGGGCGGCCCCCTTACTGATAAGGGGGCCGACACATGAGCTAAGGGGGCGGCCAAGCAAAAACGCTCATAGCTTTGCGTATAAATAGTGGATTGTTCCCCACAGATTTATCACCTTTTTGCACCTATTTTCTTTCTGTCCCAAATCAGTTTATACATCTTCTACATCCTCTAAAAAACCCTTTGATCATTTAATCATAAGCATTTGTTTTCAAGTGATTCAAGCTTATTCCTCCAAGTGCAAGAGAATAACTCTCGCTATCGTCAAGATACGAAGTTATGTAGTTTAGTTAGTGCATTCGTGACATGTGTTACATTCACAATGTATAGATCGAGTCCACATATTCCAAACTTGTGTAATAGTTAGATCGGGTTGATCGTGATAGTATTTAGGTAAGGTAAATACTTGTAAGGGTGATTAGTATTTAGATCAGGTTGATCATGATAGTACTTAGGTGAGGTAAGTACTTGTGAGGGTGGTTAGTATTTTAGGCCTTAAAATACAAGTATGTGGTAGATTGGTTCTAGCTAAGATTAGAACTCGACATTTGGCTTAGTGTCGGAAATTAGTGTAAGCTACGGGGTAGATTGGTTCTAGCTAAGATTAAAACTTAACATTTGGCTTAGTGTCGGAAATTAGTGTAAGCTACAGGGTAGATTGGTTCTAGCTAAGATTAGAACTCGACATTTGGCTTTGTGTCAAAAATTTGTGTAAGCTACTTGTGTACGGTTTTCTCCGCCTAAAGGGGGCTTTTTGACTAGTGAAGTAACTCTCGAGTTGGGAACTTGAGGAGTGGAGTAGAGCGAAGAGGAGCTTCGTGACCGAACCACTATAAATCTTCGTGTTCGGTTTGCATTTCCTTTTACTCATCTCTTTACATTTATACTCACATTTATTGCTTTATATTTATATTTGCAATTATGTGTTGTGTTGCTTATATAATATTGTTTTTGTTTGTGTCGTGAATAAATGTGAATATTATGCTTTGGTAGATATTGATTTTAGACGATTTGGTACTACATGTATATAAATAGTAAGAACACTCTTCATATTGTATCATGCTTGATCGGCAATTTGATAAGAAACATTTTATTTTTTTAAATGGAAACATATTTACCTCCTTTACGATTTCCACAGTTTTATATTTCTCTTTAGTTTTAGCACCAGATTCCTTCTTAGAACTCTTATTTGAATTAGTTTATATTGCTGTAATAACATAGTTTTCATTTACCTTGACCATTTTTTTGATTTTCGTTATTTCATTCAACTTCTTTTCTTGGAACTGAGCTAGAATTGTTAGTTTTAGCATACCGTTAACAAATATTTACATCTGGTTAGTTGTTAAATTTATCTTCATCAGTATCATATGAATGATGGTAAAACTAAAAACAAAATTATCTTAAACTTTGAAAACATTAAGCTTAAAGTTGAGACGAAGGAACTTTTGTCTGGCCCATTTTAAGCTATTTCAGCCAGCTTGGCGTGTTTCAGCAACAGGTCCGCCATCATATGGTTACCGCCTGCAAAATCCATACAAGAATAACAAAAAATGTTGTTAAACCCACATTTAAAAACAACATGACTAAAAATGGAATAACATGGTGCACGGAGTTAGCGGAACTTAGGCTCTAATTTATATTTTTTACTCTTAAACCATTGTCCTATCACTATTACCCCTAGTACATGTACGTATATGTATTAGCGGATTGTAGAGGCATTGGACGACGATGCAAAGAAGAAGATGCGACTAATAATAAAGAAATTAAAGCAATGTACCTGCAATCTCGCATACATCGGATTTATGACACACTAGTAAACGTTTACCATAGGTTTCCTTTTTAGCTATGTGAGGCTCGGATATGTTATTATGGAAGCGATACCAAACAACCGTTGTTTTATAAAAAATGCTAAGGCAACACCTGTTACTCATCCCTGTGTCTTTACAGTAGGCCGCCAACCTCTCCTCATACCAAAAAAGTGCGCTGCAATGTCGACACACCTGATTGCACGGCCCTAAATGCACATACTTCAAAGGAATTCATGCATAATTTCCAGAAGCATAAATAATTAAGAGAATAGTATCATGGTGCAAAGTCACGTTCTAGTAAATACATACAGCGTAACATACCTTGGCGCGGGTGATGCCTGGAGTCACTGCCTTGAGAGGAACCTAGATGAGTTCTATTTACTGCTTCGTTGGTATACCTACAACAACAACACATGTTGTAAAGAATTAGTATAATATGTTAACCATACTACGTTATGTCGTACACAAATGTATATCATGGAGCCTTGGTCATTGACCTGAAGTTTTAATCATAAAACAATAAGAAAAAGGGGTTGTTTGGGATTAAGTAGTTCTGCTCATCAATAAAGTATAAGCAGAGTGGATAAAACAAAAAACTCTCGATTTTTCTTAGAATGCTTATTAAAGACGATGCCTTTTATTCCCATATTTTCTAAAAACCTCCAAAAGCATGCAATTAGTACTTTTCATATATAATAATTCAATTAATAAGCAAATCCAAGCACTACTTTATTAACTTCTTATCTATGAAATAATTTTTTACTTCTGCTTAATAAGCACTTCAAAGAATCAACAGTACCCAAAAGATTCTTTGACTAACCCAACCCCATTAACACATATTAAAAAGATGTAGTTTCACATATACTTTTTATAAGGCTCGTATATTTATTTTTATAGGAACAATAGGAAAAAAAACAATGAAGTGGTCAAGTAAGCAAAGAGTTTGCCATAGCTTTAAAATAAGTAAATACACAGAAAAAACATCTTTTATATAGTAAAGAAAAATGTCAAATGGGGATTTCGTATTTCAAAAAAATCAAATCATACTTTATTAGGTAATAATATATAGTAATTGTAATATTAATATTTTTTTAAATGTATTTTTAACAAAAGAAAAGCCAAAATACTTCTTGATTTGAGAAAAAAAATTATAAAATCATTTTTTACGGTTGTGTTTGGCAATAAGCGTTTAGGAGCGACAAACGGTAAGCATTTTAGATGAAACACTTGTTTGGCAACACCTCAACAAGCATTTGAATATTGTTTAACAGCTCTAATCTCAAATGCTTCTTGAAGAAGCGTTTCAGAACTGCTCTTAGCAGTTTGTTATAAAATTACATTTATATCCTCAAATATAAAATTTATAATTTATTTAATTGGGTTATATTCCATTTTTCGTAATTTTACACTTTCTAATTATAGCTTACAGCTACGTTATCAAATATTTTTTTAAACAAAACTGCTTACTGCTTTTGCTAACTGCTCGTGCTACTACTTACTGCTACGTGTCGCCAAACATACCTCACGTACCAAATGAAACATAAGGATAAAAGTATATGTGCCAAAAATAAAAATAGAAAAAGTTACAAAAAGCGGGTACGATTTTTGTAAACATTCGTATCTAGATGTAAATTTAGAAAAAAACATCAATATAAATTAAAAAAGAAAAAGAATAAAGGAAAACAACAAACCCATTCCCAAACATGACTGAACTGCTTCTTTCTTTTAACCCTCAGGACCCTAAATCCTTGAATGTATCAAAACAATTGAAACACAAAAGAGGGTTGCTTTAAATCATCATTCCCAGAACATTCAAGATAACTCTCGGTTCATTGACATCTAAGGTTGGTTTGTTATTCGAATTTAGTTTCTCAATTTCAATACTTTAATAAGTTATGTTTAATTTTTAATTATGTAGGAATTCAATAGGTTACACCTAGATGATGATGATGCAATGATTAAGATGGCATTATAAACCAGAAGAACATGTAACCTTACTTAATTAATTCTTTTTTTTGTTTAATTGTGTATGCCATTGATTAAAATCTAAGTCAAAGTGTGTACATAGTTTGATTTAAGGTTTTCTATTCTTTTGTATTAAATGCTTTTAGTTTGCTTATACATTCAGCTAAGTTCTTTGCCGTCTAATTATAGGCGTTGTCTTTGCCATGGTCTTCACATGTATTGCGGTTATGGTGATTGGGAAGAGGGCATTTGCTCTATTATATCCACCATCATAATGGTAAGACAGGGGCATGCCATAGCATTGACACCGAGTCACAAGTCCCTACACTAATATGTTTATAACTTTTGTTCAGTTTCTGTTTAATCTGCATGAAGGGGATGATGCTCATTGTGGTTAAAAAGTAAAGTCAATGTTGATTGGATTGAGATGCTTTAGGTGAAAATGGATCTTTTAACCTACTTACAATATTGCTTTAGGTGGTTGATAATTGCTAAACGGATTGAGATGCTTGAGGTGGTTGATAATTGCGAAGTTCAAGCATTGCTTTAGTAATTTACTTACATTATTATTGAGGATTTGAAAATGGAAATCTTGTATTTGGAAGACATTATTAGTTTAGTTCATGTTGTGTGTGAGTTTTCACACGTTTGATTGATAGTTAATTTATGCTCTTAATAAGTTTATTTGCTCGATTACACTATTCTGTTTTGAGGGCTAATGAATAGGCTTAGATATCTCACATATAAAGTTCAAAAAGTTCATAATTTCGAATCTTTTTTGTTTACGTACGTATCCAGTTATGTTTATAGAAAAAGACAAAGTTAAAAACTGAACCTTGACGACGGAGGTCCCCGAAACATTAACCGGAGGAATCTCTTGGAGGGATTATCGGAAAGCTTTCTGGAGGATTATCCGGGACAGCCAAACACGCTTCTTGATTCCCGGTTTCATGGGATCCTGTTCTCAAGGTACACCTGACAGAAATACTAGGTATAGCCTAGGGATCCATGCCCCATAGGACAGGTACACTGCAAGAACAGTGCCTCGACACTGTTCTTCCCATCGTGTATAAATACTCTCCATTCACACATATGCAAGCCAGAGTTCTAACTATTAGTCACATTTTTACTCATACACTCCTTTTGGAATACTCCTTTTGCTCATCCTCATGTCGGAGCTTGGTCTTGGGACACCCCCAAGACGAGGCTAACGCGTCTGTTTTATACATCTCGGGAATACAAAGGACCTCAGCTCCATCGGATTCAGAGGTTCTCCTAAGGAGTGAATCTTTACATCAACAAATTGGCGTCATCTGTAGGACTCTTAGTCAATCTGTCAGAGCACTAAAATGATAGGCGGACTATTCAGAGGAACCCCGACGACAACATTGGGGCAACGCCCGCCGGTATAACCGAAAATGTCATCGGATCTACTTTGGGGGGACCTTTCGAAATTAATGTTGAAACCCCCTTGGTGGGGCAATCCCCTCCACAAGGGAACAGATCGAAGGGAATCTATTAACCCTCAGGCCACTACTTAAGGAACATAATGGGAGGGGTAATGTATCTCCAATACGCTTGAGTTTCGATGATACGGAGGATCAGCCAAGGGTTCAGATAGCTGTAACAGGGATAGTAGGAGATGCTGATCTGAAAAGGCCTTTCAAGGAAGTAGTGAAAACTCCCTTGACCCGAAGGATAATAGAGTTCGCCAGCCTAGAGTTCAAAATGCCAGCGAACATCAAGCTGTACGATGGAACAACCGACCTAGAAGATCATCTTAGTCGTTTCTCATCCGCAGCGAACTCGGGTGAGTGGCCCATGCTTGTGTGGTGTCGTATGTTCCAACAGACCTTGGATAGGAGCGCGAGAGGGTGGTTCGAGAACCTCCCAAACAGAAGCATTGATGGATGGGCAGAACTCAAGCTCCAGTTCATAACTAGATTCTCCACCAGAAGAGCATGCTTCAAAGATCCGACAGAAATAACTAAGATTGCGAGAAGGACAATAAGACCCTTGTAGCTTTCAAAGAAAGGTGGATAGTGGAGACGGGTTTTATTATGGGGCGTTCCGGAGGTCATGAAGATATCATCGTTCATGGACGCTCATAAGTGCCCGGAACTGGCTAAACGTTTCTCTAACAAGATACCAAAGATGGTAGATGAAATGATGACGCAGTTGGACGACTTCATAAGGTCGGAAGAGGCTTTTGCTAGGACAGAGTTGCCCAAAGGAGAAGCAACAGATGCCTCTAAAAGGTCGATGGGTCTGACTAGTAGGAGGGAAGACCGATTCAATAAGGGAGGGTACGGAGCCTATAGACGAAGAAACAAAGGGAGAAACACATTCAACAATAGAGATGGACTAGTACCATATCACTTTCCAGCCCCGTACCAAGCGTACAGAGATCAGGGTCGGCAACGCCCTAGATTCAATCTCAGCTCGCTCACTAAGCTACCCAATGAAATATTAACTACGGAACCTCAGCTAAACCTACAGCCGCCTCAGCCAATGTAACTCCCACCAAAAAAGGAAAACCAGGACATATATTGTGACTACCATGGCGAGAAGGGACATTATACCAACGACTGCTTCCAACTAAAAAGACAGCTCGAGATGGCATTGGAATCAGGAAAACTCAACCACCTGATCAAAGACGTTAGGCAAAGGGGATGATGAAACGCCAAAGGGAGAGACGCAGGGAAAGACAAAATTATAACTATGATCAGGTCTTGGCCGGACGACAAGAAAAGAAAGTCAGTCGAAAGGGATAAAAGTTGGATGAAGGTACCCATCTTGTTCCCACCTTTGTTAGTAGAAGATGTTTTAGATGAACCACTCGTCATAGAGGCGGTTATGGAAGGATACTTGGTCCGAAGAGTTTATTTAGACCAGGGGGCCTCGCTAGAGGTAATGTTCAAGCATTGCTTCGAGAACCTGAGCCCCGCGATGAAGTTGTGGTTGAGGAGCACACAGATGGATCTGGTAGGTTTCACTGGGGGAGTGGTGAAGCCATTGGGCAAGATCAAATTAGAGGTAGTTTTCGGTAACGGTAGTTTGTTCAGGATGGTAATGATAAACTTCACCATAGTCCGAGCTACATCATCCTATAACGTCATCTTCGGAAGGACGGGCTTGAGAGCTCTTCGAGCAGTGTCCTCAACGATACACTCCATGATGAAGTTTCCTACCCCAAAAGGTTTCGCAACCCTGGTCACGTGGACTGTGATCATTGTCGAATGCCAGAGGCTAGAAAAGAAGCAAATGATGGGAAAAAGAGCCAGTCAAAAAACTCTACAAGAAGAGGAAAGTCTAGAAAGATTAGGTTTAACAGAACAAACGTTAGTCAACCCAGCATACCCGGATCAACTAGTTACGATAGGGGGAAACCTGCCGAAAGAATGCAAGAGCCAACTCAGAACGTTACTAAAGAAAAGCATGGATTTTTTCGCATGGGAACCGACGGACATAACAAGGGTACCAAAAAGGATCATAGAACACTCACTCAATGGAAACCCCTCGATAGAGCCCGTCGCATAAAAAAGAAGAGTGATGGTTTCTGACAGGACCCAGGTAGTGATTAAAGGGGTAGAAGAGTGGGTGAATGCGGGAATAATTCATCCGGTAAAGTACCCCACATGGATAGCAAACCCTGTACTTGTGAAAAAGGCCGACGGATCTTGGAGAATGTGCATAGACTTTAAAAACCTTAACTCGGCGTGCCCAAAAGATTACTATCCCCTACCGGACATCAATGGAAAAATAGAATCGGTAGTAGGCTTTCGGTACAAATGTTTTCTAGATGCGTATAAGGGATACCACCAAGTGCAGATGACTCAGGACGATAAAGAGAAGACGGCATTCTACACAGACCACGACACGTATTGCTACACAAAGATGCCCTTTAGGCTTAAAAACACAGAGGGATACTTACCAAAGACTGGTCGACACAGCCTTTCAATCCCAGATCAGAAGAAATCTAGAGGCTTATGTCGATGACATGGTCATCAAGAGCAATGATGAGAAAATACTAATAGCAGACAATGCCGAGAAGTTTGACAACCTTCGGAAGATCAACATGAAGTTAAACCCGAAAAAATGCTCGTTTGGGGTAGAGGAAGGAAAATTCCTCGGATATATGGTCACCTCTGAAGGAATCCGGGCCAATCCAAAGAAAACCAAGGCAATCGCCGACATGCAATCCCCTCAGAATTTGAAGGAGATGCAAAGTTTGAGCAGGAAGCTAGCCGCGTTGAAAAGTTTCTTGTCCCGTTCCGCCGAAAAATCGTTACCCTACTTCAAAACATTGAAGGACATAACAAAAGAAAACAAGGACGAATACTGCTGGACTGAAAGCGCGGAAAGGGCATTCCAAGAAATGAAGCAGTGCATAGTGGGGCTACCATTGTTAACCACTCCTGTTAAAGAAGAAACACTATATGTGTATCTAACGGGGGCGACAGAGGCTTTGAGCGCGGTGCTGCTGACAAAAAGGAAAGGGAAGCAATGTCCGATACACTATGTCAACAAGATACTGAACGAGGCTGAAAGAAACTATGCCCCCATGGAAAAGTTGGCCCTATCATTGTTACACATGTCACGGAGGCTACGAAGGTACTTCGAGGCCCACCCCATCAAGGTTATAACGGATCAGCCGCTGAAGCAGATATTAAACAAAGCCCAAGCATCAGGGACACTCGCCAAGTACTCGGTGGAATTGGGAGCGTACAATATAGCTTATGAACTGATAAATGTCATAAAAGGACAAGCACTTGCCGAATTCTTGTCGAAGGCTCTAGTGGAAACTCATCCCGAGGAGTTCTTCTGACTTCCAGCCGAAGTACCAAACCAAGATGACGTTGAAAAGTAGACTCTATTCACTGATGGTGCCTCGAATAGCAAGGGGTCTGGAGCTAGTTTAGTTCTCATCAGCCCCAGCGGCATGGAATTCACGTACGCTCTCTGGTTGAACTTCATGAGCACGAATAATGAGGCAGAGTATGAGGCCCTGCTTGCGGGTCTCCGCATGGCCAAAAAGATGAATGTCCAATACATCAATGCAAAGGTCGATTCAAAACTAGTAGCAAGTCAGATCAACGGGAGCTACATGGCAAGTAGCACTAGCATGGTTAAATACCTGGCCACGGTAAAAGAATGCATAGCCGGTTCAGAAATTTTGTCATCCAAAACATACCCAAAAATTTAATAGGCTGACATTTTTAGTAAGCTAGCCACTCATGCGTTCGATCATCTCACCAAAAAGGTCCTTGTCAAAGTATTGGTGGAGCGGTCAACCGACCAAAAGGAGGTAAGTGCCATAGTAGAGGAAGAAGAAGACAATTGGATGACTCCCACCGTATGATGTTTGGCCGAAGGAGTGTGGCCGAAAGACAAGGAAGAAAGGAGGGCATTGAGAATGAAAATAAATCAGTACGTCCTTGAGGAAGGGATGCTATTCAAAAAAGGATATTTGGTGCCTATGTTAAGATGTGTAGGACCCTTACAAGCCAACTATGTCATCCGAGAGATACACATGGGATCCTACGGAATGCACATCGGGGCGAGGTCGGTGGTGGCGAAAGCCATAAGACAGGGATATTACTGGCCAACCATGCATAGGGATGCCAAAAATGTGACCTAAAAATGTGAATCATGCCAGGTGCATGCTCCAGTGCCGAGATGGCCCAAAACCCTAATGACTTCAATCATGGCACCGTGGCTCTTTTACCAGTGGGAAATGGACATTCTGGGACCTCTACCTCAGGCCTCTGAAAAATTAAAATTCATCATCGTAGCCATCGACTACTTTACGAAATGGATCGAACCAAATCCATTTGCTAGAATCATTGGGAATGACGTAAAGAAGTTTGTGTGGGATAACATTGTATGTTGTTTTGGGCTCCCATGACTAATAGTTATGGATAACGGAACCCAGTTCGTTAATGATCCATTCAAAGGCTGGTGCGAATCCCTGAACATTAAATAGATGAACACGACGGTGGCTCAACCACAGGCAAACGGTTTGGTAGAAAGGGCTAATAAGAGCTTGATGGAAGGCATTAAGGCAAGGCTAGGAAGGGAGAGAGCAGGATGGGTCAATGAGCTACCTAACGTACTTTGGGCTCATCGTACCTCCCTGAAGCAAAGCAACGACGAAACACCCTTTAGCCTCACATACGGGAGTAAAGTTGTGATACCAGCGGAGATAGGAATGCACACTCATCGAACCATGATGATTAGGGAAGATGAGAACGAGGATGAGCTGCATTTAAACATGGATCTCCTACAAGAAAGAAAAGAAGCATCGGCAATAAGGGAAGCCAAGTATAAGACCAAAATGGAGCAGTATTATAACCAAAAGTTAAGACTGATGTCATTCAAGCAAGGCGAGTATGTGTTCCGAAAGAATGAAGCCAATAGAGTGGAGGATCAAGGCAAGTTAGGTCCGAAGTGGGAAGGACCCTATAGGGTGACGAAAGTATACCAGAATAGCTCCTATAAATTACAAACAATGAGAGGAAAGGAAGTGCCCAGGACTTGGCACACCATCAACCTTAGGAAGTGCTACGTATATCGAAGGATCAATGTAATGATGGTTGTTGTTTCTAATGAAGATTCCCTCCTAAGTCAGGGAGAGGAACAATTTTCATAAAAACGTGAAAAGTAGATATAATAAATTTGTAGTTCCGGTATGGATTAGCTACCCCAAACCGACTCAAGTAACCAATGTCTACACTACCTTTCATCCCGACAAATGTATTACATTCCGGATGAGTCCAAGAGCCAATGGCCAAGTGACGCCTGTCACCCAGAACGCAAGACGTTCCGGATGAGTCCAAGAGCCAATGGCCAAGTGACACCTGTTACCCGGAATGCAAGACGTTCTGGATGAGTCGAAGAGCCAAGTGACATACACGACCCGAAACAAAATAAAAATACACATTTACATAAATGGCAAGGACGCAAAGAAAAACAAACTGGCCACCAAATCCACTAACACCGATCAAAACAAGTTACAAAAAAGGAGGCAGGTACGTGATACGCTTCCGTACAAGTCACGAACTTCGCAGAACTAATTTTAATCAACATTTACTTTACAAAAATAAACAAAAGAAAGCCCCCGATAGACTACTGTGCATCCGCAGCATTCGAAACATCCGCAGCATTGCCACTCAGGGTAGGCCCGGTACCTTCCGGCCACAGGTTCTGCAGGTCCCCCAAGGGAAGCCGGAAGGACTCAACCAATTTCTCCACATACGGGTAACTCTTGTCGAAAAGGGAATCAAACTCGGACATAAAGGTTTCCTTGCATGCCGGGTCATAGTCAACGGCGGTGGCCAGGAATGCCTGAGCCTCTTCCTCAGAACAAGTTGCCTTTACACCTTCCAACAATCCAGCGGCGATAGCCAGATTAAAAACATCAGTCAAACTCTTCTTGTACTCACCGTTGGATAGAAGCCTTTGAACCACAGTAGGAAGGAGCTGGTGAACGTAATTATGCCTCACAATCTCTGCGTAGCTTAAGTCCAAGGTCAAACGCTCCAGATCACCTTGTAGGGTGCCAACAACACCTTCGGCCTTGGTGAAGGAGGAGGTTTTGGAAGCAAGATCCACCTCTAACTGCTTAATGCACTCATCCCTCTCTCGATTCTTGTCCAAAAGGTCATCCCTTGCCTTCTCCACTGCTGTAAGTTTTTCAGTAAGTCCCGCCTCCTTCCCGACACAGCCTAAATGCACCTGCTAAAGCACTTTGTGTTCCTTAGAGAACTGGTTCCGACTCTGGACAGTGTCTAACAGTTGGTTTTGTGTTTTGGTCAATCTGTCGGAAACATCCCGACAAGACCAGTGGGACTCAAACAACTCTCCGTAATCTTCATTCAATGCTTCATACTGTTGTAGCATGTCAATTTGGGCCAAGGCACCTCGACCAAGCTCAAACAACGAACGTTGGAGAGCCTGGTAGTCGCTCAGTCGGCTCTGTTGGCTTTGGACAGTGGGGGTAGCTATGTTTATCATCATGTCCCGGCAGGACTCAACGTCATTTAAAATTAAATAGGTGGTCAAGTTCTAGGCCGGGAAAAAGGGTTCAGTGAGACCCGCATCCCTCCGAAGGGAGCTACCTGCAAATAAGAAAGCTAAAGTTTAGACCCACATCGGTGATAAAACGTACGCAATATTGACTAAGTAAGCAAGCGAAGAGACGAACCAGCGCCGTCGCCACCAGGATGGCGTGCGGGAAAGGCGAGACGATGCGAACCACCAAAAGTAGAGCTCACTCTGTGACCTAACAAAAAGGGGGGGAAGACGACCTCGAGAAGTAAAGAGAAGATGATGGAAGAGTAGTAGGACACTTACCGATGGAGCCAAAAGTATGCGTAGGGCCCGACTCGCTCCTCACGAGATGCGTACCCTCATCGGAGGGGTTAGACTGTTGAAATTGAGGAGAGTGTTCGAAAAGAGAGGAGTGGACTTTGGTAGTATCTTCTACATTGTCAAGAGGCTGATCTGTATCCTCCTCTGTTTGATCGACGGGCTCTAAAATCAGGCTGGTGGCAAGTTCACCTTCATTAAGAATGATAGTATTGAGGGGATAAGCCGAATGATGAGTACCGGAACCACTACGGTTAGATTCGTCGACCTCGGAATCCGACAAAGCAAAGGACAAAGGTGTTGTCTTCTTTCTCTTCGTTTGCTGGGAAGCCCCTTTAGCAGCAGCTCTTTTTCTAGCCGCTCTGTCCTTGGCAACCTGGGCTTTCCTCTTCGCCGTAAGGACCTCTCGTTTTCAACTTCAACAACCTTTTGATGATCTGACTTCTCGGGGATCTGTGACCCAGAAGGCAAGGGAGGTGTAGTATGCTGCGGAATAACCTTATTAGCCGCAAGAGTTGTCCCTTTGCCAACATGAACACCTCCGACCATCGAGAATTTGAGGAACTAAGACATGCTGGTAGCAACTACAAAATAAAGAGAAAAGCAAGTTAGAACAAAGAACAATGATCGAATAACATACACGGATAATGGAAGTACAATAACGTTACTAGTCCTTTCACCATCTTTAAAAACCGTATGGTGCCCCACATGCTTCCATATGGTTGTAAGACCAACCGAGTACAACATCGCCGGATGAACGAGGCAGAGATCAATTATGTTTTCACACAACCGGCAAATGTCCTCGGCATGAACGTCGGTGGGAGGAGGATCGGCCATACTAGAATCCTGATGCCTCTAAGGCATGGCATTCAGAATAGTACGTCGGTCTATAAAGAAAAATTGGTCCTTTCAGTGCTTTAGGCTCGTACAAAACTCGTTGAAAATCTTGTCTTGACCTCCTTTTCCCGAATGACGTTCGAAGGAGAACCAATGTCCCTGTTTGTTGAGTTTATAGAAGGCACGAAACAGGTTGACGGAGGGATTTATTTCTAAACTACAACAGTATATCCTGAACATGGTCAATCGGTTCAAGCCTAGCGGAACTAATTAGGAAATATGTACCCGAAAGTGTTTAATAACGCTAAGGAGAAAGGTAGAAAAAGGAACCCTAACACCCGACAGCTCTAAATACTGGTCATATATACCTATCTTATCAACCGGAAGCCTGTTCATAGTTAGGCCAAAGGGAGGAACACAAGGATGAAGATCTAAAGGAATGGCGTATTCAACAACAAGATTTTTAACCTCGTCGGGAGTCATGACGAAAGGGTAGATATGCATGTCAAACTTTGGAACAACAGCGTCACCGACACTTTGGGACCCGGAAGACATGTGGGGCAGGGATAAGGGAACGTAAAAAGAATAAACGACAGGAGGACAAAATGCACCCGAAGGAAGAAGATCACAGAAGAAAAGCCTAGAGGGAGAAATTTCAGTAAAAATGTGAAACTGTAAAAAAGCGACTAGGGCTGACGTGGCAACATCTCAACCGAGTAAAAAGGACACTTGGCACTATTGTGGACACCAAGGCAAAAACCACACCCGTCTCGAGAAACCGCCTTCTATGAAAAGAAGCACGTACCTAGGGTCCCACCCCCTCCCCCCTAAGCCACCAATAACACACACTACACGCGAAGGTCCAGAATAGTTTAAGTATCATATAATCATCTAAACAGTCGATCACATGATACTGGGGGGACATAACAACGGAGGTCCCCGAAACATTAACCGGAGGATACTCTCGAAGGGATTACCATCAAGCTTTCTGGAGGATTATCCAGAACAGCCAAACATGCTTCTTGATTCCTAGTTTCACGGGATCCTGTTCTTAAGGTACACCTGACACCAGATAGAAATACTAGGTATAGCCTAAGGATCCTGCCCCATAGGACAGGTATAGTGCAAGAATAGTGCCTCGACACTGTTCTTCCCATCATGTATAAATACTCTTCATTCTCACACATGCAAGCCGGAGTTCTAACTACTAGTCACATTTTTACTCATACACTCCTTTTGGAATACTCCTTTTGCTCATCCTCACGCTGGAGCTTGGTCTTGGGACACCCCTAAGACGAGGCTAATGAGTCTGTTTTATACATTTTAGGAATACGAAGGACCCCAGCTCTATCAGATTCAGACGTTCTCCTAAGGAGTGAATCTTTACATCAACAAACCACAAATGTAATTCACAACGCTGAAATTTAAATTGCTCCAAACAATAATTTGAATAATTATTTTTTAAATATTAATCATAAGTTAACATGGTGTGAACTGATTTATGTCCGTTGCTTTTATAAGAAAAAGTTACTAATTTGAAAATAAATTTGATTATCAGGAAACCAAATCATAACATGGACTTAAGAAAGCCATCTGAATCACAATTAGGGTTGGTTGGTATTCATCTGAATGTTGCTTATGTGACCTTATTCAGATCACAAGTTATGTTACTTATGATCCACAATATCCCTTTATTTGGTTAATATACGTTGATTGTTGCAAGTTAACAAGTTTTTTAAAGTAGGCGATGAGCTTTGAAAATTGTGAATGGGATTCTTTAGGAAATCATAGGAAAGGTTAGTTGTATACTGTCTTATACTCACAGATATTTGTGTCTTTTTAAACTAGGCTTTATTATGGTACTGATACATGTTATGATCTCCTGCCTATACAATGGGTTGTTCAAGGACTGCTAATATCGGTGCAAACCCTTCTGCCGAATGTGGCGAAGACAAGGGTGTTGATGATCAAGTTGTCATGGTTATGACATCGTTGACACTTTTATACTTCAGTAAAAAGTTGACTACTTTTGAATGGTTTTGATAATTTGAGACTTTTGTATGTGTGGAGTATAATTGCAAAGCAACCAAGTATTTTAGAACATCACACAATACGTTTTATGTTCCAAGAAATTAGTTAATTCTTTTTTGCATGCGGAAGATGTTCGATAATATAGATGGTCGGTTAGAAATGACTAAATTTCTTGAATTTATTTAATTGTCTCGGCTATATTTCCTAAAGTGATTTTAGGAGAAATAACTTAAAAGAAGTTAAAGAAACATATTTAAGGTTTTGTCCAAGCTTATTTGGTGCGAGTTTATAAACTTATTGAAAATTTTTTTTAAAGTAGGCGATGAGCTTTAAAAATTATGAATGGGATTCTTTGGGAAATCATAGGAAAGGTTAGTTGCATAATGTCCTATACTTATAGATATTTGTGTCTTTTTAAACTAGGCTTTATTATGGTACTGATACGTGTTATGATCTCCTGCATATACAATGGGTTGTTCAAGGACTGCTGATATCGGTGCAAACCCTTCATGTCATGTGAATTGCGTCTATCTGTTTAGGTTTCATAACCCTATTAAGTTGAGGACATCATATGCTTTAATTCTTGTGTTAGTATTATTCTTTTTGGTGAAAATACCCCTTGTGATATTGAGCTGACAAATTTGGTTTAGCAACAAAATGTCTAAGAAATTTATCAGTTGGTTTATTGGTAAGGTGGCCCAAAAGTCTCATAACAAAAGCGGGTTAAAATCTCGGTGGATATGATGAACATCTTTGGATAGCCGCATACATCAAGGGCTCGACTCTTTCCAAAGAATGTAACAAAAAAGATCCCTCTCCTTTTAACCAAAAAGCCTAAGAATATGTGTATGTTTCTTAGTAAACAAAAGCCAATCATGTCAAATTGTCAATTAGTATTGTATTTCTTTAGACTTCTTGATGATATTATCTGATCTGTTGTAATATTATACAAATCTGAGTCAATTACAACTTCATCTTCTAAAGTAAAGCAAACAGGCAACATATCATAATCACACAAAAGATCAACCAGAATCGGTTTAGTCAACTTACTCCATGAATTTTCGCCTTCATGATCAACCTAACTGCAAACAGTCTTTCTATTTACCCAAATCCAAAAAACTTAGTTTTCGTAATCTCACCGATACTTGGTAGTCATAAAGGGTACGATGATGATCCAATTTATAAGATAAAAACACAGATGATATTGTAATACTTAGTTTGAGTTGATTAAATAGAAGTAGTTCATAAGTTAATATATGCTACTAGGATTAATTTAAAGTTCAATAAGTGTTCTTAGCTTTAATATTTCTTCGATTGCATTTACATATGTAAAAGACTTGGAGAATAATTCACCCTTTCCTGAAAGAACAAAGATTCGGTGAGTATGAGCTCACAATCTAATGTTGATTGATGAGGTGTCATTTTATACACTTTTTCGGGGCCGTTTAACCCCCTAAATCGTGTGTTTATGCCCAAAATAGGTACTTAATCATTTCTTTTCAGGTATTTTGCATTTGGAAGGCATTTGGAAGAAATACATGTGACTTGGGCTCATTTGGAGAAGAAACGGACAAGACTACGGACCTACACCAACATTGCTCAAGAATTTCTCCTCAGAGGCTGGAGACGGCGTCACAGATTACACGTGACGCCGTCACAATTCCTACCACGACGGCGTCACAAGATATCGCGACGGCGTCAGCTCGCACGACCCAGCCCAAGATCTAGAATATTCTTATCACGACGGCGTCACGATTAAAATGCGACGCCGTCGCAACGATTTTCCTATATATACAAATCCGTTTTTAGGGTTTTAAGTGTGTAACTTTAGAGTAAAAGAAAGGGACGAACCCTAGTTCATTTAGCAGCTGTTAGGGACGATTTTAGGGCCTCAAAACCCTATTGTACTTCCTTAAATTCATGTTTTAATCAAGTAAGACTATCTTAATCATTCAATATGTCTTGTTGTGTGATTCTTATCTGTTCTTGCTTTATCTTTAACATGCTTGGCTAAACCTTCTATTGTGTTTATTTATGATTGTATGAAACCTAGAATGTAGATCTTAGTGGTGTTGCTTCTTGTGATGAATATGCATGTTAGGTCTTAGAAAACTAGCTTTTGTCTATATCGGTATTGATATGTCTAGGAAAACATGATTGTGTAGAAAGGATACCATCGGGGAATAGTCTTCATACTACCTTGCCCCCTAATATGGTTGATCCACTCTTAATATATTTTAACATTGATTTAAGTATACTCTTAGGGGCTTGTAATTAGTCTTTATATAACTTACTTATGCGTTGCCTTAACGGGAAATATTAAAATAGACGACGGGTTCGTGTAATTCGTCTGACTTAGGAACATATTTACAAGATCATCACAAGTGTGACAAAGGCAAACATAGTAGAAACAATTAGGGAGAAGTTATGGTAATACCATGATTAAATAAACATAAGCCTTTTCATTATATTGTCCCATATGACCATTTGCTTGAGGTTTTATTAGGTTGTGATAGTATAATACCTTACCTACTCTTAATGTGTGGAGTTTACCTGCTTTCATATTAAAACCCAAAAAAAAACACAAAAATAAAATCTTTTTTTCAAACCCTTTAGCCTTTTGTTAGCTTCGTCGATCAAGCCCTTCCCAAACTAATTCCCCTAGAGAACGATAACAACCCTCGAGTCTTGCCTATACTACTCACAACAATGTAGTGATACTGACAGATGGCTTTTAGGCGTGTGTCAGAATATTAAGCTTGTCCCTTATAAGAAGTCTTTACGACCCTCGCATCAATGTTTTTGCTGTCGCTGTCCTGGGGCAAATAGTTCACGGATTTTTGCTCATATGTTCTAGGTTAGTTTCTACTCGCTTGAATTCCTTTTTAAGTGAGAATTTAATTTTCCGTATAATAGCTTTCTTGTAGTCTATCTTTTCTTTTGTGTTAATTGTTCATATACCCATTCTAGTGTTCAACTCACGCATAGGAGTGAGGGATCCTATCCGTACGCTTAGAGATTACTCCAAACCTAGCCACGGGGGTTACAGGAATACCATTAAGCTCCCCATAGGGAACAATGTGGTACCTCTTCGATCCGACACCATCCGGTCGGTGCAAAACGGATACTCATTCCATGGACTTCGGTCTGAGGATCCAAACCAACACCTCAAGGATTTCTTAAAACTTGTAGACTCACTTGACCTTGACAGTGACAATAGGGAAAGAATGCGCCTGCGTTTATTTTAGTTTTCCCTTCACAGTCAAGCTAGCAACTGGCTTGGACGTCTTTCAGGAGGATCCATCACCACATGGGAGGATCTTACTACTTGTTTCCTTGCTCAATTCTTTCCATCGGGAAGGACCGCAAAACTACAAATGATATCCTGATGTTCTAACAACAACATCATGGAGAATCTCTATCTAAAGCATGGACTCGTTTCAAGGACTTATTACAAAAAGTCCTTCATCATGGCATCGACCTTTGGCTTCAAGTCCAAATTTTGTATGACCATGTAAATCTTGTTACAATACGAACCATTGACCAAGCGGCCGGTGGTAAGCTTCATGATCGTAAAGCCTAAAAATCATGGGTATTATTAGAGGACCTCACCCTCTATGACAACAAAAGTTGGAACGACCCAAGGGATTTAGCTAAGCCAGTCAAGGCAATCACTTTGCCTCAAGATGTCCCGAGTGCATTCGACCGCCGCCTCATCGAGTTCGAAAATCAAGTCCAATGCTTGATGGAAGCTTATCTTGCTCTTACTCAAACCAGTCAAGTGAACAAAGTCTCTTATGTATGTGAGATTTGTAACGGTCCCCACGACACTTAATGTTGCATAGAAAATCCCAAACAAGCTTTCGTTGACTACGCATCCTCGCGTACCAACAAAGTAGGAGGTAAGAGGCTCACTTCGAACCAAGGACCAAGACATTTCAGTGATGCCGCCAACAACTGGAAGGAGAAACCAAATTTCAACTGGGTACATACCCAAGCCTTCACTAGCCCACAAAGCGGATCGATGTCCGTCCACTCCTCTAGCTATCAAATGAAACTTGAAAAAGCATTACTTGATTTCGACTCTCACCAAGAGAAGAGTTTATCTCACCTAAGAACCCAACTCGGACAACAGCATGACGACATGATTGGAAAAATTAATCTTCTTTGGAAAACTATTTTCGAAAAGCTTAAAGACGTATCTACCCCCTGATAATGCAAGAAACTCTATGGACCCCAAAATCATTGCAGCAATTAGTCATTACGAAAGGGAGGAACTTAGGAAGAATGGAAACAAAAGCCCGTTAAAGTTGTTCTCCCCAAAGTATCTCTCTCCCGCATCCCTAAAAAACTAAACAAGAATTCGCCAGCTCTAAAACTTCGCTTCGTCAATTCAATCATCATCCTCAGTAAGGACAGTGATACGGAAGAAGAAGACGTCTCATCAACCAATGTACACGACCTCGATAGTATGATGAGAAATAGAGAAGAGGTGAGAGAACAAGGCAAGAAAGAGGTATTCAATGATGAAGGAGTTGAGGAAGTGTTTGACGATGAGACCAAGGAAAAAGAAGATGATGATACAAAATACTACAAGTCTCCCCCTATTATTAAAGAGCTTGTATACCATGAATGGCTGTTGAATAATCCTCGACCTTCTTGGGTAAAGGTAAAGATAAAGGCCGGAAACCCTAGCAACATCAAGATCTCTTGCATGATCAGACACATCCTCATGAAACACGCTTACATAGACATAAATTCCCCAATCAATGTCATGTCTAGGAATCAATATAATCGGATCATGACCTATAAGCTAGGACCAAGAAAAAAACCGTCAAACCTAAACAAAATTAGCAACTTTGTAGGAAGAGTGAGAGGATTGAGAGTCTTCGTAGGGAGTTTTGCCTACAAATGCGATTTTATGATCTTAGAAGACACCACTAGTGTTATTGATGGTTGTTTAGGAGAATTCGCCTTTGGGAGGCCATTCATAGAAGAAACCGGCCTCGTCTCCAATAATGAAGAAGGAATAGTCATGTTTAAACAAGATGACAGCAAAATCACTTTTAAGATGCCTCACACCATGGAGATATTCAAGCAAATACGACTTAGGGGTTTAAGTACCAATTCCATACCCTCGTTCGCCCATGAAGAAAACTTTAGCCATGGAAGGATGCACTACTATCAAAGCTTACTCATTGGGGATGAATACAAGCAAGACAGTGGTGATAGGAGTGGAATTAGGCATTTGATGAGGTTAGAAAAAAAGATAATGGAAGATTAAGGAGAAGTCACGTAAGAACGTGTGACTTCGAGTCTGGCTACAAGACTCATAAATAAAGAAAAGCACTTTTTGGGAGGCAACCCAATATTTATTTTTCCCGCATATTAGGAGTATACTATGTGTTTTAATCCTTTACTGTTTGTTTTATTATGTTTGAATTATCTTGTAATCATGCTTTGTTTGTTTATAACTTCGTCTTATTTGCAATCAAAGGTATTTTGCAACAATAAGTGTAGGGGAATTTATCTGGCTTTTGAGCCAAATTCAAACATGTTAAATAAATTGTTCTAGTTATTCGCAGTCAGTTTTGGACTCTTTATGAGTAAAATTGTTAAATCTCAGGTTTTATGCAGCTATTTGTACAAGAATTAACTTATGAAATCAAGTGTAGAAAATTTTTCATCAAAAACAAAATTTTCGTTTTCACAGACTGTGGAGACGGCATCACGATTTGCACATGACACTGTCACCACGACATCTGTGACGGCGTCAGGTTTTTCTTGACAGCGTTAAACCCCCAGGTTTAGAAAACTTAAAGTTTTTAATTATTTTTGGAAATAAAACTTGTACAACATTTAAAATATGTACTCTTCTTTTATAGACCTGCAAAACCAATGAGTTTGATAATTCTCTCATCCTATCTTTACTGCTTTATCGAGTCAAACCCTAATTTTATAATTGTATATTTGTAAATCACACATTTTATGCTTGGTATAGTTGTCTTTGTCTTTGATTACAGGTTATATTTGATGAGAAGAAGCTTGAAGATTCTTAGAAAGTTTCATTAGATGATTCTTGGAGGATGATTTAACCAGTTATCGCATGTTTCTTCTCCTTTATTGAGCAAACCAGGGGAGTACTAGTTTCTTTTACTTGTTTTCTTTTCCCTTTATTCGTTTTTATAGATACTTCTATAGAACATTAGGGAAAATGTTCAACTTAAGTGTAGGGGGAAAATAAGCCGTAGAAACTATTCTTTTCAATTATCCATTTTGCTTTGTCCTTTAAAATGATGGTAATATATCGAAAACATAACTAAGAGTGGTAATTTTGACAAATTTATTTTTTTTGAAACTTACCAAACATAAAACCGAGTATTAATAGTGTTCTCGTTGGATATGAATTTATATTACTAGCACAAAAACCCTCAAAATTCCACCCCACAATGTGAGGTTGCCATTTAGTTATTATACCTTTAGCTTGTTCGAGTTAAGGATTTGAGCAATCATGTGTGTCTATTCTGTCATTACGGATGTGTATGCTTGGTTTTATCGCCTTTTCTAGAACATTGGTATCGGTTATTTTAGGATTATGAGAACGTATCGGTAGTATATTAAATTCTTGAACTTGTTATTGTGATGCATTTTGAGACCGCATAGTAAGTATTAGGATTTACTAGATAAGAGGCACTAGGATTAACCTATGTTTTAAACATGTAATTGTTATGATAGTCACCTCGATCATATAACTATCTCACACCCTTGCCATGCACTCATTTTTAGTGCAGCATACCCTTAGTACAACCCTCTAAGCCTATCCTTTTCATATTTCTTCTATTTATGTATTACAAAATGACCGAAAGGGGATTTCTATTAATTCCTGAATAGACTATTCTGGAAGTATGTAATAGTAGAGTTTTGTCACCCTTAAACCAATCGTTACACCCAAATCGCCTTAGCCTGCCTTGCATGTACTCGCTTTTAGTACATTATTGTGTTTAACCTAAGTTAATTATTAAGTACACAGTTGCTAAGCCTTTATCCTTGTAAATACTATTTTGGGACGATTGGGATTCATGGTAGTATTTATTTTGCGGAAGAATGGGGAAGAAAAGTTAAGTCAATACCCCTATATGTTTGTTAGATGATCTCTATGTTATTTTGATCCACCTCAAATTGGGTCATTAGTTAGATTGTAAATATCGAGCATGTAAAAGCTCAAGTATAGGGTACGTATTATAAACCCCATGTTGTGATGTATTATGTTATTCAAAAAAAAGAAAAGAAAAGGAAAAAGATTGGTGTAGAGTTGTGTAGAGTTTGTATATCTTCGTCCGAGTCTTGGCTTAGCAACCAAACCTATGTGTATTCGTGTAAATAAGTAGCTAACCCTTCCACTCCAAATTCACCCAAAGCCACCAAATGTATCTCATTTGTTTCTGTTTCCATTATATGTTATCTTACACCTACACCTCACAACCCTTTAAAAGACCTCTTAGATTGTAATGAATAATGCTTGCACCAAGCGGTGGAGGTTTGATCCTTCACCAAGCCTATGGTAATTTATATGCTATGACAGGTAATGAGTGTTGATTTTCTGTTTCCCCCTATGTTATAATTTATTATACACCCGAGTGAAAGAGAGAATTACAAACACTTATGAGAGGTGCTAGTGTATATTTTATGTGCTTTTAATTACGAGGTCTATAAGGTTGTGTTGTAAAATACTTTTAAAGAGTAGGTAAAATGACCCCTCATATTGCTATTGTCTAGGTAGAAAAGCCCATTTGCTTGAGGACAAGCAAATCCCAAGTGTAGGGGTATTTGATGAGGTGTCATTTTATACACTTTTTTCGGGGCCGTTTAACCCCCTAAATCGCGTGTTTATGCCCAAAATAGATACTTAATCGTTCCTTTTCAGGTATTTTGCATTTGGAAGGTATTTGGAAGAAATGCAAGTGACTTGGGCTCATTTGGAGAAAAAACGGACAAGACTACGGACCTACACCAACATTGCTCAAGAATTTCTCCTCAGAGGCTGGAGACGGCGTCACAGATTGCACGTGACGCCGTCATAATTCCTACCACGATGGCGTTACAAGATATCGTGATGGCGTCAGCTTGCACGACCCATCCCAAGATCTAGAATATTCTTATCACGACGGTGTTACGATTAAAACGTGAAGCCGTCGCAACGATTTTCCTATATATATAAATCCGTTTTTAGGGTTTTAAGTGTGTACCTTTAGAGTAAAAGAAAAGGACGAACCCTAGTTCATTTAGCAGCTGTTAGGGATGATTTTAGGGCCTCAAAACCCTATTGTATTTCCTTCAATTCATGTTTTAATCAAGTAAGACTAACTTAATCATTCAGTATGTCTTGTTGTGTGATTCTTATATGTTCTTGCTTTATCTTTAACATGCTTGGCTAAACCTTTTATTGTGTTTATTTATGATTGTATATAACCTAGAATGTGGATCTTAGTAGTGTTGCTTCTTGTGATGAATATGCATGTTAGGTCTTAGAAAATCAGCTTTTGTTTGTATCGCTGTTGATATGTCTAGGAAAACATGATTGTGTACAAAGGATACCATCGGGTAACAGTCTTTATACTACCTTGCCCCCTAATATGGTTGATCCACTCTTAATATATTTCACATGCATTTAATATACTCTTAGGGGCCTTGTAATAGTCTTCATACTACATTACTTGTGTGTTGCCTTAACAGAATATTAAATAGACGGCGGGTTCGTGTAATTCGTTCATGACTTAGGAAATAATTACATAGATCATCACAAGTGTGACAAAGCAACAACACTAGGAGAAACAATCTAGGGAGTAATACATGATTAAATAAACACAGTCTTTTATTATATTGTTATCACCAGTAGCTTAGTTTAATTAGTTTAATAGCTAAAATCAAACCACCTCTCAATTATATGATTTTACCTGCTTTCATAAAACATAAAAACACAAAAATAATCTTCTTTCAACCCTTAGAATTCTGTTAGACCGTGATCAAGCCTTCTCAACCTATTCCCCAAGAGAACGATAACAACCCCTGAGTATTGCCTATACTACACTACAACGATTAGGTACACTGCCTATGAAGTTGTAAAACTTCTTGTAAGAAGTCATTACGTCGCATCATTGATACAACAATGAATATGTTGAAAAATAATTGAGAAGATCATAAGAATTAGTCAGGTCGGTTTCGTTTTTGGTAGGCAATGAACCGAAATTCAAAAAAGTCGTTGTGTATGGGGAAAAGTACTACAATTGTTAAGAATTGTAAAGTAATTGTGCTAAGGAGTCGTATAATGAATTCCATTTTTTCACTTTAGTGACTTAGGGGGTGTTTGAGATTGCTTATTAAAAATAGATTATGCGTCTTAAAAACGGATAATCATATGTTGTAAAACGTGGTTTTGAAATATAGTGTTTGGATTTGATTATGCTGTTTGATATCGCAATAATTAGATAATAAGTTTTTTTAGTGTTTGGCAAATCAGATTATTAATTACATTAACTAGTAAATTGACCAAAATAGACATTACTTTTTCTATTGTTTTAAATTTTTAAGTTTAACGAACAATATTACTTTGTGAATGCAAAATTCTGTACAAAGAAATTTCAATTACTAAATGCCTAAATGGTATCAAAAATTAAAATAATCAAGTATATGATCCACCTAAAAACAATTACTCATTAGGTATTGGGCCTAAAATCAGTAGTAGATGAGTACTTTAGGGCCCGTTTGGTTGACTAATTTTTCCATGGATTAAGGCATATCATAGTAGGATTTGGTTGTTTGGTATGTATTAGTGGCCCATAGATTGAGACTCAATACTTATGTTTTGCTATCTCTTAAACCCAGCAACACACCCGCTTTACAAAAATTATGTCAGCATTGCATGTTAGTTTTCATAAATGTGGGTCCTCTTTTTTCCTGGATCACATATTATATATTTGTTTTATTTTATAATTGTAATTTCATAAAAAATAAAACTTATATTTATAAAATATATAAATAAATCAATTATATATATATAATCTATATATATATATATATATATATATATATATATATATATATATATATATATATATATATATATATATAACTAGCTTCAAGGCCCGCCCGATGGGCGGCTAGCTTTAAGAAATTGTTAAAAATATAAAAGTAATATAGATAAAACGTTATAATATAATATTTAAAAATAAAAAGTTAAACGTACAATATCATTTCAAAACATCCGCAAAGGAACTAAAATAACATTCATTGTTTAAAACAAAAAAGTGCTAATAAAAACAAACTTATAGTCGATAAAGGACTTATTTATAGACAACATTTAATGTATAATTGCAATAGTTGTCATCTTTGTTGCAACATAAACCTAATTCATATCATCCAAAATGGAAAGTTCAGGTTTTTGTGGAAAAATAAGGCTAGTAAGAAAAGAAAATGGGTCAAATGTGCATAGGGTCAAAACATGTCAGGCTATTCAGACCATTCGACACTTGTTTTTCCAGTTTGATCAATAATCTTTGTGGAACCTGAGAGAATAAAGTCGCGGTGGCAAACAAAGTCGAGGCAGGAACTGCAAAAAACCTCTTTATCCGCCGGCCTAGTTGCCATAAGCCATTTCTTGGACTCATTATTTGAAGAAGTGAATGTCACATCGAACTTACTTCCACAACTGTGTTAGATGATTCAACCTATATAGCACAAAAACAATAGATTTAGGGATATATGTAGATTAAGATTCTAAATAAGACTAAATTAAAGGAAATTGTATTTATCTTGGAACTTTAGCTGCTCATTTTTGTCTGTTCCCAAGATACCCTTTATAGATTAAATATGTTCAAATGGTTGTAATACTTCTTAATTTTCTGTTAGCCCAAATTCTTTCAAGGAATAAGCAAGGCAACATTGTTTGTATGGTATTTACAAGAGAATGTCAGACATATTTTCTTTAGTTACAAATACATATGGCAATGCATTAAGATGATATTACTACTTATAAATAGCAAGGAACATAACATGCATAACAGTATCAGAATCTCTTACATATACAATTGAAACCGATATTAGTGTCATGTACCTTGATAGGCATATCTTTGAATCAAGCGATTATTAACAAAGTGCTTGAAGTCAACTTGACCCGCCCAACCTATGCTTCATGTAACATTCACTTTCTCCTTCTTGGACTACTCGAGAACCAAGTCATTTATTTCCTCGCTTATTTGTGAAATTCATGTTTAAACCTTCAAAAGTTGAGGCTTCCTCCACCAATACTGCCTAAGGCTTTGTATCCTCCATGTAATCAAAATCAATATTTGTCATTTAATCATGCTCAAAGGTTAAAAAGGTAGATCATAACCAATATATTAAACAAATTAAAAATTATTTTTTATTATAAGAAATAGAAGAAATATGTACCGAGATTATTCCTTATAATTCCCAAAACAAATTATTAGCAAGAGTATTTTTCGATGTCATCAATAAGTTGAACAACTTCCTCATTACTCGAATCATTTCTTGTAAACATTAACAAACAAGACATGTTGCTCATTTAATAAAGCCATGCTATCAAGAAGACATTTCCACCCTTTTTCTGTAATTCAACTATTGTTTTTAATCAATACCAAGAAAGAAAAGACTTTTTGACTATTTAAAAAAGGATGTCTAACTTTAACATCTTATACAAAGATTGTATCAAATATATCATGAGGAATCATATACTTTTAAAGAAATAAACACCAGACGTGTTCAAATGCTTCATTTTGAAGTATGATCATTGACTTATCATAGGTAGGAAATTTGAACCCAAAGCCTTTTCTTGTAGCTTTGAAAAGATCAATATTATGGGTGCTTATATCTAAATTTTATTAAAAAAATTCCCAAAGATATTTAATCATTTTCATTCTCATTTACAATTAAAACAGGGTGAAAATTCCTTTTTATAGACATGTAGTGTAGGATATTAGATATCATAACACAAAGGCAAGATTAGGGGTTGGCCAATTCTACACAATGGTTTAGAGAGAGAAAGTGGAGAGAACTAGTAAGAGAAACACCTTAAGTGTGTGTTTGATAAAATGAACAACCAACCTCCTTCCATGGCTAGAAGAAGGCTTAAATACATGAGTCTAAACATCCCAACAGGCTATGGTGCGGGCTTACATGTGGGTAAAAGACCCGACCCAATACCATATGTTATACGCTTACTTACAAACTACGAGCAATGCTATTCTAGACAATACATGAGGTGACCGAGTCTTTTTCTTAATTCTAACAATCTCCCCCTAAGGGAGGTCACCCCAGAAATTTCATTTTGAATCCTAGCGTTCTATGAGTTGATCTTTGACTCTGACTCGTAGTCTTTGATTCTTCAAGTACTATCTTTGTACGGCAAGTAGTGATCTTTGAGCATAGTTCCTTTGACTTGTGTGATCTTTGAGATTTCTTTAAGATCATTAGCCACAATAAATCTCTTAATCATGCTTGTTGTAAAGTATTGCCTCCATGTGATGTTGTGACCTTCGGACCGGCATGCTCACACTTTTCTGGATCATGATAGCAAGCATCAGAGTTGCGGAAGCTGTGTTGTAGGTCTTTTAGCTATCATGATGTCTTTGATTAGGAATTTGAAGTATGAGCATGAGGTTGTGAATTGACATGTCTCTGGCCAGCAGCTGCTACCGTCGGGATTCCTGCATGTATATGTTAGTAATAAACAAACAAAAGTGTCTTTGTTCACTTTTGTTGAATAAGATTGCAAGAACCATGGTTCCCCGTTTGTCAGTATAATACTAACTGTGATCAGGTAGATTCTGAAGAATTCTTGACAGGGTTCGCAGCTACGCTAGCACGTTACCGACTGGAGCGTCTCAAGGATAGACAACGCAAAGGAATGAGTGAACTAGTGTAGTAAAAACCCACTGAATTAATGTGAAAATTGATTTGAAAATCAGTCGCTGTGTCCTAGGATAGTTTTTTGTGATCACATCAAAGTTTTATAATTATAAAACAAATTTCATCATAAACACTTTGTTTTGAAAGCTATACACATTAATGTGTGCTTGAAAATTAGTTGTTGAGCACATCGAAAGGTTTTTCAAAAACTACTCATCACATTATATAATGGTAACAAGTTTGTTCTCTCAGAATTGCCCCATAGTTGTTTCACTGTGTCGGCAAGTTTGATCCTTACTGAGTGATCTAACAAGTCACCTACCATAGAGCTTGTTTGTTGTTGGCTCTAGAAGGATATCCATCTTCATTGTGAGTACTTTCGTATCACTCGGATGTTTTGGCAATACCACGAGGATAATGCGTAGGACTATTAAGATATTACTTGTTTTCACAGTGTGTAAAGAACAAATATATTATGAATTAGTATCCTAGCAAGATTTGTGGATGATCTCATAGCTCTAGACTCAATTGTGCATTTTTAGTTTTAGTAGTCGGAGGCTGGAGCAGACTGCCACATTTTCATATTCATCTAAATCGGAGTGAGAGAGACGATAGAAATGGGTTGATCTTGTGAAAAATGAACAAGAATCATTTGATGGGACCATGTAGTGCTAGGGAGGGTTAGGGAGGGTTGTGCAGGTAACACTGGGTCCAGATTCTTGTCTTCAATATCAGGTATGTATTGACCCGGTTTCTTCTTTAATGTGAAAGGAGGGCTGCTTTTCTTTTCGCCCTTTATCTTTTAAATTTCTTTTTCATTCTTCAACCCCTTCAGTGCTTACCGAGACTTCATTACTAGTACCTTGTTGGGTATGTTCCAGTACTGGCTCCTCTCCGTCCCAAATATTCCCTTTTTCTACATTACTCCTTTTGTTAATCATTTACACTAAGGACTTATATACTTAACTAGTAGTTTGTCCCTAGGGTAGGATCCTCCAGCTCTGGAGGGGATCGTAGGAACGATGTACCTACCTTCCTCCTTATTTAACTCTGATAAAGTAAGTACAGGGTCGGTCTATTGGTACAGTTCACCTTGCCATAAAACTATTTGATAAAATCCATCGAGGTACTTGTGATATAACTATCAAATATTTTGTACCGCAATTGGTTCTTCATAGCAAAAAATCTCCCCCTCAAACATGTACGTCGATTTCATGAAAATGTTTAACACATGGAGGATGGAGTGCACACTTGAGTCATTATCATCACATTTTTATCAGATTACATATTTTAATCCTATATTTCTCCCTTGATCAAAAATTTCAAACCCATTGAGATTTTGGATCCTAATGGATTTAAATATGTTAAAAGTTTGGGAGAAAGAAACATGAGGCTGATTATGATACAAACATTAAATTTGGAACATATAATTGATCCCCTCAAAGTATGAGGGATTCTGTTAGTAGTCAGTATGATAAGTTTGAAGGATCTTGAAATTTAATGAAAAAGTCTTGAAAATTTAATGCTCTAACCACATATGCTTACTATTGCTACACTCACTATCTATATGTACAAAGTTTACGAATATACTTACAAATGATATGGGGACCTTTATAAATGGAAATGA
This sequence comes from Tanacetum coccineum, assembly GCA_026074375.1. Classification (NCBI taxonomy): domain Eukaryota; kingdom Viridiplantae; phylum Streptophyta; class Magnoliopsida; order Asterales; family Asteraceae; genus Tanacetum; species Tanacetum coccineum. The sequence goes on from BQNB010002911.1 coordinate 43,413, forward strand.
AGAGTACATTCCTTCTTTCTGAATAAGTCTTTAGTTATATCGGCGAAAGTCACCAAACATAGCATTCAAGTTCCGGTAGTTACATTTGTCTTCAGTCGCCTGATTCAAGAGCATGATGATACACTATTTACTCCGTGAGTGTCAATCCTTTGAGTCCAACAATCGCGTATATTCAATACCGGATTTGAGTCCGCTTAATCTTAAATTCTTAATCTTTAATCAGGACTTCCAGAATAAGTGTCAATGTTACCATCTCTAGACTTGTATTTCTCGTTGAACCTCGTGATCTTTCGTTTCATTGTTGTTGACCGGGGAAACACTATGCTCGCGGAGACTAAATAATGGTTAGAATCATGCTTTTGGAACTCTCGAAGCCTTTAGCATCCATCTGGTTTCTGGAGGTTTTAGCTGTGTCTGGTAGCTTTCAAGTTCAAGTTGAAAGTCTTCAACCCTCTGTCGAATCACTAAGTTTCGGGTCTATAGTTTGACAGCTAGCTAGAGATAGCATAAGGTTTGTCAGAACCAGGAAATGATCAAGATGACCTTGCAGAAGAAGCAGAGATTCAGGTCTTCAAAGTCACTGGGATACAGAATCTTTTTTAGCAATCTTGTGTTCTTGGAAATCAGCTCTTCGAACAACAATTTCGCTCAAGTAGTCATACCCGTATCTTGAATAGGCTTTGATTCTGACGACACTGAGAATCTGCATGTGTTTTCTGACTTCTCTTTGATGTGACGGAGAATCATGTCTCTCAATATAGAACTTATGTCGATTGAACCACCAGTGAGAAATACCATAAGCGGCACTTTTGTCATAGGTGCACACTTCATCAATCTAAATTTGCTCTGGCACTAGTAGTTTAAGTCCAAAGTCAGGATAACGAGCAGCCTTCATCTAGGAAATTAACAATGCGGGACTGCTTCCCTTGTTGCCATATCTCAAATACTCTAAGTCTTTATTGAAAAATAATTGTGTTTGAATAGTGACATGACCTGGAGGACCACCGAGAGGCAGTGGTCGGCTGACATCGATTCTGACTTGATCACCTTCTGGATTTGCCCAGTTAATCTGATCTGTAAGCATCTTGTAACACTCCTCCATCTAGAACTGAAGGTGAATGACATTTGGGTAGAAAGCTTTAACAACTTCATATGCCTGCCCTTTGAAGTTTGCTTGTGTAAGCACAGTCTTTTTCAACTTTTTGGCAGTATCAGTTCATGAAAGTCGTCATGTCTCTAGTCTTTGCAAGCAATGAGTTCTCAGCAGGGGGTTCATAAGCAGTAGCCTAGTTGTTCTCAACATCTGACACATTGGAAGAAGGGATGGCCAAGCAGGTTTAGGAGTTGCTAGTCTTTCTTCTTCAGGGAGTGGTTTTTACCAGTCTTTTCTCATGTCAGCTTTTGGTAGGTGATCATTCCTGGTGTCTTCATCATCAGACAAATGTACCTGTTCGTCGGGAATGGAAAATCATCATTCATTAGATAATCTGTAGGAGATGTTTCTTGAGTAGCAGTAAAACTAGCTTACTCATATCTAGTGTCAGATGTAGTCTAAGCCATGGATTGTGGTGTTGAGGCCGCAGTCTTGGACGAACTTGGAGCCCCACTTCCTTGTTGCTGATTGCCTTGGTTGATATCAGTAGATGGAGGAGGAGGATGTGGGGGAAACTGAGAAGATCCTGATGCTCCTGAAGTACCTGGAGCACCAGATGCGCCTGCTGGAGCTGGTGTAGGAGGTAGATGTGGAAGTAGAGACCTAGAAGGAGTTCTTAGTGAGTCACATTTCTTTCTTTTCTTCCTGTGAGCTTCCTCCAAATATGCTAGAAGTTGATTTGAATAATCATACTCCAATGACTTTTGCAGTACGTCAAACAAATTCTTGTGATCTTTATGAGCCTTGTAGGAGTTGTCTTCAAACATCCGTTGTTGGAGAATTTCCTTCATATCAACGGCAGGCAGATCACTGAAGCGAGCTCGAAGTGGAGCTTGCATTGAGCAGTCAACTGCATCGGTAACAATCTCATCAACAGCTACCTTAACTTTATGGCTTATGTTAAGATTCTCCATGGCAGATAATCTTGATGCATGTTTGTCAATTCATCCATCAAGATTGGAGGCAATCTGAAGGTAACCTTGCATCTGCTTCTCAATCATACTTGACAGATCATAACTCTCCACTTTTCTAAGCCTTTCCTCTAAATTCAAGTTTGCTTGTACCAAATCGACGATATGATTGAAGGCATCATTAAGATGAGACTCAATACTTGTGTCTGTTGGGCTTTGTGGAGGTTGTGATGGTGGAAGTAGTGGTGTTGTTGTTGTTACTGTAGGTGTTGTTGTGACTGTTGTAATTGTTGTTGTTACGATTGTTGCTGATGTTACTATTGCGGCAAGAGTTGTAGACGGTAGAGGTGAATGAACATGGGGATCATCCAGTCTTGGTCTGGGAAGATCTAAAACCTTGAATGTCATTAGAGGGATAGAGGAAGTGTCTTGTTGAATGGTTACAGTGATCATTGATTCAACTTCTGCTTCAGCACGTGTCTTCTCTTTTTTAGCATCAAATGACTTATCATTGAGAAATTGATCACTAAAGTTAAAGTCTTTGTCCAAGTGATGCACATACGATAGAGTTCTTGTGGAGCTGGCAGGTTCTTTGAGAATAACCCGCTCTTCAACTGGTAGCTTAAGATTATCTTGGACATTTGGATACATTTTGGAGCTAAACTCTTCATGTGTCTGCTCTTCTGTTATCTGCTCAGCTTTTGCTGTTTTCATCACCTTTTTAGCTTTACCAAGGTCTGAGCCACCCTGGCCTTCATCTTATACACCAGTAGTCATTACAGGAGTCTCGGTGTGTGTGACCTCCATCTCAGTATCTTTGGCCACCGAGATGTCTGGCTCATCAGACTCTGTTTCACTGTCTGCAAGAGCTAGTTCAGCATCCAAGGAAGGAGATTTAGTATTTCCAGAGGGTTCAGTGGTCATAGGGGTGCACCTCTGAAAGATAAATTGATCGGTTGAGCTCTTCCTTTTTGGAGTCAGAAGGGTAAGTAGATCACGAGCAGCTTGTTCGTCAGTGACTTTCTCTTTTCCCTTTCCTTGAACCTCTAGAAGTGGTTGAAGTTTCTTAGACTTGGTTTCCCTAATTACCACCGGGCGAGCTGCTCCCTGAGTGCGTTCTAATTCTTTTAAGCTTAGTTCCAGGGCCCGTTGAAGGTCTGCTTCTTCATCATGATATTCCGGTTCCTTAGCTGGAACACCTTCATCAACAAATTCATCAACCAACTTCAGAGTGCTCTTTGACATGCTCTTCTTTGTCACCTTGCCTGGTTTCAATTGTTTGGTAGCAGGTGGTGCATTAGATGTCTCCTTAACCAGCTTACGCTTTTTACCTTGGACTTCCTTGGAGGATTTAGTTGGTGTCGGTGTTGGTTTGGGTGGTTGAGAAGAAGTGGGCTTGGGAGCCTTGTCACCAGCAGGTTTTGTGACTTTGGTTGCCTTAGGTGTCGAGGGCTTGGTCTGCATATCTGCCTTGGGTTTAGTAACCTTGGTAGATTTAGGAGATTCAGGTACTGCTTCTTCCTCTTCCATACCGCGTTCTTCATCCAGATATTGTTGATACTCAGCGACATGAGCCAGGTATCCGCCGTAGTATGGTGCTCTTTTAATTGCATCAGTGAGAAGAGCATCAGGTATCGGCATACCAAATACTTCCCTACCATCCTTTCCAACAGACCTGAGAGTGCCCAGAATGTTATCCTCATGCGAGTAGTGAAGAGGTGAACCAGTTCTTGGGTGTATATTGTGCTTGGTTTTCAAGTGATGGATGATTAGTTTGGTGAATCTGATGCTTGGGATAAGCAGAGGAGTGGACTTCTTCTTTCCACGTGAAGCCATTGTCAGCCTCTTCTTGTCAGTGAGGAAGGTTTGTATTGATTGAACAAATTCTTCCTAAATCCTCTCAGCATAATCGATGTTGGAGCGATGAATGATACCCCAAAGAATCTGAAGCACAGGATGTCTTGGCCTATCATGTCCAGCAGTTTTACCTGTAAGGCACATGTTGATCATGGACAAGATGGCTCTCCATGGTTGATAGAGATCATTAACGGACATTGCAGACACGTTCTTGAGCATACAGGGGTATCCCAGAGTGTTGACATATTCGATAACTGCATCACTCGAGGGTGGAGCCACAAATGGATTGTTATCATTGATTGGTGTGATTTGAAGTGCATCTCTGAGAATATCTTTGTGAAGATTGAACCATTGCTCATCCAACTGACAGCTGTATATCCCAGTAGTTGAGTCATAACGCATGGTGTCCCAGAACTGCTGAATGTAAATTGCAGGAATCGAAGAAGATGCCGTGAAGGCCCTGAAGAAATTGGTATTTTTCAGTATGGCCACAGCAACCTTGAAGATTGGATTCCTCTGTGACTTCAGTACATCTAGCACGTAGTTACTCTTGCCGACAGGCACCCATTTGCGTAATGGTAAAATCTGATCATCCGTTCTGGTCGGTGGTGCGATAGCAGGAGCTTGTTCAGCAGGAACATCATTGGCAGGAATATTCATGTCAGCCATAGTATCTGCACAGGTAAATCCAACAGCAGGACATACATACAGATATATGATGTTAGATGGGAGCAATTGCTCAACGGGATATATATATGCAATAATGGATTTCACAGAGATAAGACACTTAAGCCACACTGAGGCAGAGGTTAACTGGTTTGTTCAATTCTAAAGTCAACGGAAGTTAACCTTGAAATGAGTTGACACAAAATGCAATTTGATAACTCGCTAACATAACCAATTGACAACTAGCTAGAATATTCTATTAAGGATACTCAACTCGCTACTGACAACTCGCTATAATATTATATTAGGAATACTCAACTCGCTACCAAATTAGAAAATTTTGAAATAGAGGGTTGAATATTTTAATATTAACCAAAATCTTCAACTCGCTATTGGATAGCGAGTTGCCTGTTCACAATTAAATAATAGAATATATTCAACTCGCTAATGTCAAGTCGCCGTGAATATTTTATTAGAATTCTTAACTCGCTATAAATTTAGAAATATTTAAAATAGCGGGTTGAATATTTTAATATATAAAAAAATCTTCCTCAACTCGCTACTGGATAGCGAGTTGCCTGTTCATAATAGAATAACATAATATATTTAACTCGCTAAGGCAAACTACAACTCGCTAATATGCAACAACATCAACTTGCTACCAAGAAATATCACACAACTCGCTACTAAATACACAGTCAACACGCTAATTCCTAAAATCACTTAAACCAGCAAACAAGTTCAAGGAAGCACATGTTTAATACTTAGACAACATCATCAAACATATTGCAACATTCAGAAATAACAATCAACAACAAACAACGATATTTGACCATAAAATGTCAAACTTAGCCACGAAAATCATCAAGACCACTAAATAATGAAAGGGGATACAATTAAAACACAAACGAGGCATCATTCATCCATTCTAAGCCTAACCCAGCAAACAAAACATCATTTCAAATACAAATAAAGATTTAGATGATAAAACTAGTCGAACTCATTGATTTAGAACGATTCAGTGTGATTTAGGCAACCAAGTTATAGTTTTAAGATGTTTACAGGATAGAGATCATAAGACACTAGGTACCTTAGCAAGATTAGCCACAAAAATCTCGAATCAACACAAGTTTCAAACTAGCGAGTTGCGAGTATGGTTTTTTTAGAGAGAAAAGTTTGACGGATTTTAGAGGGTTTGACCAAGAGTCAACTCGCTAAACCTATATATTCTTCTAACATTTTCAAAAGTTGGCAAATTTGGTCCCTTTACTTCCTAAGTCCTTTTCTTTGTGGTTTGAGGTATTAATAAGGTTTATACAAGTTTCAGAATTGGCACAAATGGTCCTTATGATTTCATAAGCCTAGGAAACATTTAGCAAATTGCACATAAGTCCCTATACTTTCACATAATTGACAAATTTAGCCTTTTGATTTAAACTAAATTAACTCCCCTTCAAAATGAAACCCCGTTAAATACAGAACCTTTTCTTTTTCATTATTTAAAGATTTGAATTGCCTGTTAAGTGTCATAAATTTGAAATCACTCTCTTCCTCAATCAATGACCCGTTTTCTATTTAAAGAGCTGTAGTCGTTGATTGAGTGTCAAATTTTGAAAAATTCAAGTCTGATAGATTTTCAAACAACACGTTTCCACCATGTGTAGCACAAATAATTTTCTGAAGAATCATAGACAGAAAATTATCTGAATAAAAAGAAGACTTCTCTTCTTAATCAAGAAATAATGCACTAAAGCGTACATTAAGTCAGAGTTGCATGGATATAAAGTAACCCATGCCCGGGAGGAATTAATCACCCGTTGTCAGGAACAGCCATCTTTTTGGCGACATACTTTCCTCATTTTGAAAAACGGGTTGCAGTCTGAAATAACTGCAAGCCTTGAAGACATGTTTTAAAAACAATTTGAACTTCTACTCGAACTTCATTTAAAGACCCGTGTCATTATTGAATGACATTTCTAGGTCCGTAAATGTTATCGATTTACAGAAGACATGTCTTGAGAAACTATTTTTTGTATTTTCAATTTTTTAATTTTTATGGTTTTTGTAGGTTTTATATTTTTCTATTTTGAGAAAAATATGTTGACACGGTACGACCTAACAACCAGTGTACTAGTCTGACAACTCGCCAGAACAGTACCACAACTCGCTAAGAAGATCTTCAAACAGAACCTTAACTCGCTAGCTAGAAAAACTTGTATTTTCACCTAAAAATGCCTAAAAATCACCCTTTTGAATGTTTTTGCTTGGTTTATTTTGCACAACTTAGGACTAGAAGGCTATAGCAACTATAGCAACATGAACTTTAACCAAGATCAAAGAGAACCAAGAACAAGACTATAAACCTTCAAGAACCAAACTTTTGATCTAAACTAACCAAGAAAACGCACACACAATATAGCTAATCATCCTATGGGATTTGATACCAATTATAGGATATTAAATATCATAACACAAAGGCAAGATTAGGGGTTGGCTGATTCTACACAATTGTTTAGAGAGAGAAAGTGAAGAGAACTAGTGAGAGAAACACCTTAAGTGCATGTTTGATAAAATAAACAACCAACCTCCTTCCATGGCTGGAAGGAGGCTTAAATACATGAGTCTAAACATCCCAAATGGGCTATGGTGTGGGCTTACATGTGGGTAAAAGACCTGACCCAATACCATATGTTATACGCTTACTTATAAACTACGAGCAATGCTATTCTAGACAATACATGGGGTGACTAAGTCTTTTTCTTAATTCTAACATGTGGAGCTAAGATGTGCCTACACAAACCTTCACATGTTGAGGAATATGCCAAAATCCTAAACATCAACATAGTGGTCATGTCACATGTTATTACAGTTCTATATGTAAATTGACAGTGACATATTGCAAGCTAATACATGCCGCTACATATCGGTTTTATAATGGTTGTTCATGAAATCGGGCCCATATTAAAGAGTCAACTTCATCCCTCGTTGACTCTATATGCCGTTGACATGGCTGTTTGAATGTGTTATACCGTTATATGTAAGATGAAAAAAATTAACCATAATCTTTGTCAGACTTGCCTATGATTGTTGCGGAAAAGTATAAAGGAAATTGGTTCATTAGATGGGAGATGGAATAGCAGTCACACGATGTATACACATGTAGTAATGTTGAAATAAAGTTTACAAAGAAAGATCAGTAAAGCGGTATATGCATTGCATTGTATACTAAGAACTTATAATTATGAAAATTCACACATATAACTTTGCAAATCATCTTTTTACCTGATATATGTTATTGAATTTTACTATGTTCTCAAAATGCTAAATGATAGCAAATTGATTTCGGAGTCTCTGATATGTACGTTTGACAGCTCTATGCAATAAACGGTAGCAAATTAATATTTTCATCATATTCGAACCTCATGTTGTCAATATTTCTATGCAGTGCACTAAAAGCAAGCATACCCTTGATTCGCTGGCCATCGATTTGTTTTGCTTTACATGTGATATTGAGTATATCTCCATTAATCTGCAAATACAAAGTTCTGATTGTAAATAAGTCGGTAAATTTAAGTAGTAAATTTGTATACAACGCTACGAATGGATTAATTCGGGTATTTGTTATCTCTGATGAGTCACGTGGGCTAAGTTAGAAGCTTTAAATACAATAGGAACCATGTTGACTTACTCGAGACGCGTTAAAATGTACTCTTATTCAAGAAAACATTCTAAGTTGCTGCATTAAAGAAAAAGTTTCATTTTTTATAGTAATAGTAGTAACAATATAGTTGTCTACTCACTAATCTAGAATAAATGCGAGCTGTATACCACACTTCTCACATGTTCTGTGTAAACCTTAAAAATAATAGGATGGCTATGGTATAACAATTACAGTAGTGAGAAATTAAGTTTGTGGAAAAGTATATTAGAGTTTAAGTAACACTGTAATGGTTTCTTAAAAAACAAACAGTAATCCTAAGTTCTAATGAGAGTATTAACAATAACCCGACATTCTTTATAAATAAAATTTGTGCACCTATACACGGATTACTGTTACATTATGGCCATATCCAATTCATCCTTAACATTCTTTATTTTTGTAAGATTCGGCTGTTTATAGAATAATAGGATGAGACAGGCAACCATTTGTGCTTTATGTTATATTTGAAGCCATAATTATTAGCGTCATTTAAACCTATAAATATATTCACATGTCCCACCCTAATATCTTTTTATCTACTTATTCTAACCAAAAACAACAAAATTAAGGGGTGTTTGGGGCTGATTTCAAACAACAGTTTTAAAGGGTAGATTGGGTCGTTTTAAAGGTCGTTTTAGCGGGTAGATTGGGTCGTTTTAAACGGTATGCAAAAGAAAGAGGAAACAGGAAAAAAAGAGAAAATTAAAAAATATAACTTTCAAGAACTTAGTACCATAGAGCGGCAATAGTTAACTCACATACCAGTTGTTAAAAGAAGAACCATGCCTGCGAAAATCAACAAAAAAGTAAACATTTGCAAGCAAGATAAACAATAAATGACACTTTTATGAGACTGATAAAATAAGAACCCCATCCTCATCAAAGCGTCCTGCATTACAAATTCTATCGAAAACTTGCAGGGACTGTTGCTTTTGTGGCTGTTATAACGGCTTTAGCGGTTGACCTTTTCTGCCACCTTCCATCTCAAAAGGCCGCCTAAAATAATGCAATATATAGAAAATCATCTGAGCAAGATAGTATTGTAGTACTTATAACTGTATTTTTAGTTAATATAGACGTACTTTTAATGTCTTGTATTAAGTAGATCTTTTTCATACTCCTTCCTACAAAAACCATTAAGATCTACATTCAGTAGACGTTCTTCAAGGATTTACCATATGAATCCATTAATCTTTTATCATTTCACCTCTTCATCATCTTCTTCTCCTATCCTAAAAAATGTAAAAATAGTTTCTTCACACAACTGTGTCCTGCATCAAAGACAGAAAAACATATATTAAAAGATTTGATCTTTCTTAAGCTGTCAATTAGGTCCTAATCACAACCTCCTCAAACTTCTATATAAAATCCAATTCCCCCTATCTTTTACATAATTATTTGACACAAATAATCCACAAACAGTTTCACCCAAGCTCTCAAACTTTGAGACTTTAAGGCGTAACAAAAGTCAACCTTACAACCACGTGTGTCGCTTTAGAATCTGAAAAACACAATGCTTTTGAGTGCATCAACAATCAAATCCTTTAAATCACCATATAAATAATATACCTTGTAAATCATTATTAGCTACAACACAACTTCAAAATTTTCAATTTAAATTATAACTTATCAACATAAAATTTACCTTTTTTCATCAATGCACTATTGAGCTCTGATAAATTTCCAATTTGAAATGAGAAAAAAAACTAAATCAAAATCAACAATCCAATATCAACATCTTTTCCAACAATTATTTGTAATAAAAAATACAATATGTAATTGAGCGAAAATTCTTACATTAAATTTTGGGTTCGATTTTTTGATCATACATAAATCCTAATTTGATTTATTCACATAACCATGTTAGGGGATGAGATCACATTTCCTCGACATGATTCTCCAAACAAATTCTTCAATTGCAATCCTAATTGGTGACTTATTAAGGATAAAAATGAATACCTTTGTCTAGATTAATCCGTCATTAATCGTTTAATTTCGATGGTTTTTTGTTAGGGTTTCAAATTGAATATTAGGGGATTTTTATTAGGGAGTCGATTTTGATTTACAACAAAATAAAGTTGGTTGATTCACGTTTTATAAATTAATGGTTGATTTAGAGGAGGTGTGTTTAATTGATTTTGATTTGGGGTTTTTAGTTTGATCGTGTAGTGTTTAAAGGTAAATAGCTTTAGGACCATTGGATCAAGTAAAATGCCAGGTGTCATTTTCTAGGAGTTTTGGGAGGAGATCAAGCTTAAGGCAAGCTTGTTTTATATAGGGGAGGATAATATATTTTCTCTTTCTTACATTAAACCCAAATCCAAATCTTAACCCACACTCAAATTCAAATCTAAATCCTAATCCTAAACCCGCCTACAAACCAGACGGGCCCTTAATATTACGAGTAGGTTTTTCACATTCATTTTTCACACTTTATTTATGTCGTCTTCTTCCCAAATCTTCGTCCATAGCCGACTAAAATCTCCTTCTCATCTTTAAGCTTCTCTTTGCCTCTTATGACTCTCTCTCTCAACTCCGACTAGAAGAAGATGAATAGATGATCATGGTTCATTATATTGATGAACTAAAATGAAGATTCATGGGTATTCTTGTCATGTTGACAGATAAAGAAAATGGTGTTTTGCAAAAGCATGTAGCCATATGCTTTTTGCAAACTGCATTTTGAGGATCTTAAAACGCAAAAAAGTGATTTTCCAAGTTTTCTTCCCAAACACTTGAGAGTGATTATCAGCATTTCCAACACGTAATAATAAGATAATCTGGTGTGAAACGCAATCCCAAACACCCCCTTAATTAGTCCCTTCAATATATTTGTGCTATATTTTCATTGTTTATGTTCAATGCTCACAAAGAACCTTAAATAGCCCCTGCGATATATTTGGTCGGAATTGAATCGAGCATCACAGTAGCACAGATATATTTAGTCAGAATTGCATTATACATGGCAATGTGACTGTAACTTCAACTAATATATTGCAATATATATTTAGCCTCTACAACATATTTTTGCTACTCTGAGCATGTGACTAAATCGCATGCCATTTTGAAATAATTTGTTGCTTGAATTATTAAGGGTCCGTTTGGTTTGTAGACGGGTTTAGGATTAGGATTTGGATTTTGATATAAACTTGGATTAGGATTTGAGGTTGGGTTTGAGATAAAAGAGAGAAAATATATTATTTTATAAAATAAATAATTTTTTAAACATAAATAATAAATATATAATACATGGACCTACATACGTTACTCACATTCTTTGAAAAAAACCATTTATATGGTGGGCCATGTAGAAGAGAGAGAAACACTAGCAATATGCCCAGGATTACGAATTTAGTAGTAACTCCTAATATTTATTGCAAAAGTAGTATATCAAACAACACTTTAATATACTTTTCAGCCCAAATTCGGATAAAACCGCATACCAAACGCACCCTAAATGTGGACATTTGCTGTAGAGACATGACAACTTAGCCAATCAAATAAGTTCGTGCACATGACTTCAAATTAGTTTTTGCATACACAAATATGACTTCTTACTGTCACAAGCGCCAGCGGTAACTGTAGATAACTTAATAATTTACATACAATTTCATAATCATTTGTATCTTCGAGATTAACTGAAAATGTTATAATTTATTCAATGGAATATATTTGAATATAAACGCAATTAATGATTGATCAATGTTGTTGCAGGTCGCTACTTTATATGTGGCATTGTTCACACTTCAGAGCCTTGAATATTTCAACACCGTAAATCTCAACTCAGCAGTTAAACAAAGCATTTTGCTTATACATATGTCATGTGTAGTACCATAAGATGTAGGGTATGCGTTGTTTAAACCCATAGGTATTCAACTAATCATTATAACATTACTAGGATACTATTTAGGGCTAATCACAAGGAAAAACATCATACTTGTCACATTATCTTTTTCTAACTCCAAACTAAAATTTTTGTCTTCTTGGGTTAAGAAAGTCTATTTTTTAGCCTTTTATGAGGTTCCATGACCATTTTACCCTTTTATATAAATTACATAAATGGTCCCTCTTGTTGGAAATCGTGGTCTAAAATATCTTAATATTACATTAATATTATACGAGCTACGCAGCGGAAATTAAACACATATAGCACATATAATTAACATAAACAAATGTAAAATAAAAACATACCGAATAGCAATCAAGCTAAGCGAAGAACCGAAGACTTCTTCGAGTAAACGCATGTGTGTAATACATGCGAATCCAAAACCCCTCAAGTTACTAAAGGAACTAACCTCTACGTGTATCCACATTACACGTCAACCAATATCACCCGAATGTTAGTTCTACGAACCAATGAATGAAGAATACTATGAGTAGTCGAAAACCAAACTCCCTTATAAGGGGTGTTTGTTTTTGTCACCTACAAGGAGAAGAAGAGAATGGATGGAATCAATAATGAGGCCGAGGGATCCTATATTTATAATGTTAGGATTAGGGTTAAATAGCTTTAGGAAAAAGCCACCTAATCTTGACACTTTTATCCCTCTTCTTTCCTTTACCATAATCAGCCCAAAAAGTACAAGAGACACCCTTGGTGTTGAATTTTTTTACTTTTCTAATATTTATTGATAATTACTTTTAATTACACATTAATTAAAAGCCTTATTGTTAATTATTCGTAAACGAACTAATTAACGACCGTTAGTATTCTATCGTTAGAATATTAATATATATATAATAAATATACACTTATATTATTATATACATTAACCGAGTATTAAATACATATATAATAAATATACACTTATATTATTATATATATACCAATAGAGTGATATCTATTTGTATACGTGTGTGACCCTGTAGGCTCACGTATTCCTAGCCGTATAAATATCCGTATGACATGAGCACAAACCAATAGCTCCCACTTGCGAATGTCATACAATATAACATACTAACATTGAAGACTAGTCTAGCGCCACCATCAATGTTCCCAGAAATACCTTAGTATGGTTTCAGTAAACATCTCAGCAATCTATGGTTCAAGTTAGTCCTATCCTTTTATTTTAGATAGAATGTTAAATATGGATATGGATCGATAGTCATTCCATTGTTTAACGATTATGTTTCTCAAATATGTATTAATCAAGATTACCAAACGTAAAAAGAATCATCTTAACTACACTTTGGATGCGACCACGTAAACATCTGATCAACCCAACGAAGGGCCCAGTAAGTATCTAACTTCCAAACACGTGGAGGAATAAATTCTGTTTTGACTACAAGTGTTTGTCATGTATTTCAAAAAATTTATAACTACCTTGTGATAGAATAGTGGTAGACTAAAATCAAAAAATGCCATCCATATATGCAAAACCTGCTTGCATCTCAAGTCTGAGGATAAACATAACTTTTACCATGTGTGTAATGCACCTAATGACGCCGATCCATAAAGTGATTAACATAGGTGGGGTATCCAATATTCAACCACATTGAATAACATGTGAAGGTGGTAGAATCATCTTTACATATTCTCCACAATATAACCAAACACTCACATTTGTCTTATCTTAACAATATTCCTATATTGATAACTGACAATGAACATAGTTTAGAATAAATAAATTTATTCAAGGATTTAAACATGCAAATATAGAACACAAAAGTATAAATGAAAACGATCATACCACGTATATCAATTCATTGTTTAATACAACTGCTTACAGTTCATGATCCAAATACCAAATAAGATCAGTGCATGACGATCCTAGTTAAATGTCTTATCTACAAGAATTAGTGATAAGGCATAGGTTCCGTGAACAAATCAACTAGGTCATAATCTTGTGGGACTTTGAGAATACTTATTTTAAAAATTCACAAATAGTAAAGTTCTTTGAATAATATGATGATTGTTATTTTGTAAGTGTGCACTTACCTATAAGTAATAGTCATTGATGACGTCAAATAACGTACATTTTATAGCATCATTTATCCCATGTAATTAACCCATATTGTATAATTATTGCAAAGAATTGTTACTTAATCGTTTATATTTGAGAATTGCAGTAATTAAGGAGTACTTGGTGAAAGTTAACAAAAGGCGCGCATTCTGGAGCTTAAACAAAGATATTTTGAAGATTTATGATTCTGACTACCAATACGCCGTATCCATCAAGAAGATACGGCGTATCCGTGCCTGACCTCACCAAAGACCACGAAGGAAACAAGATCAATACGCCGTATCCAGAGAAGACCAATACGCCGTATTGGAGATATAGTATGTGAATATTTTGGAAGATATCAAGCGTGGTCTCTACTCCAAGAAACCCCCGATACGCCATATCCAACCCACTAGATACGCCGTATTGACACCGACTCCAGACCCTATAAATATAGAACTCAAAAATTAGTTTTAAGTGTGCTAAATCATATTCTCGATACCTAAACCATAAAAGTCAATTTTCAAAAAAGAAGAAGATCAGAAGAGGTTGTGCAACACTATCCATTCCATAGGAGACACGTGTAATTCCATATACTTTAGTAATCGTTCAATTTTTGGTATCATTCGTTAACTCGGTTAGTTTACCTTGGCTAAATAATTGCTCTTGTATTTATTATGACATTTGAAGGCTAATACCTTCGGGTATTAGCCATTATTATAAAGATCTGAATGTTTGGTATTGTTTATCTCAATTTCTTGATTTATCGTTGAATGCTTGTTTATGTTTATCAATTTATACTTGTTTACGTGCTTTTGTATGCGATCTATCATTCAACTGGATCTAGTGATACGAACCAAGTAAATATAGAGTCTGGGATAGCTCTCCATATAGTACTTTATACATCTAGAATCATAGGATCACAAATATAGTCCTTCTAAGTTTGTGTCTAGTATACGCTTCAGGATTAACTAGTTAATTGGATATTGCCTTTGGTTTATTGAACGTGTTGACTAGAAGGTAAACCTAAATAATTCAACAAATAACGTTCTGATTCCGTAGGATAGTTGGACAAGTAGACTACTAATGTATAAAGAGCCATTAAGCAGTAAGTGGGTAAAGTCTCTATGAGCTAGGGTTTAACAAGATCACCATTGCTTTAATCTCGAAGATAGATTATAATCAGCAAATAAGGATGCTTTATGCGGATGCTTTAATTGTGACATAATTAATCTGTCTAGGTCTTAGGAAGATGAAACGCCTAAGTCTTAAGAATGATATGCCACCTCAAGATAAGAAATCATTACACTAAATAAACAAACCAACGTTCTAATCGGATTAATAATGGTTAATACAGTTTCCTTATATTAGGCTAAACCGCTCTTTTATCTTCTATTAATTTGCTTGCGTGGGTTAAAGTGCCTTGAGTTGATTTTAGTCACCAACCAACCACGTACCAGTCTCTCAGGCTGAAAACCCCTTTTTTCCTATTAGATCTATGACTAACATAGGTTTAGCATAGGTTTGACATAGATTAGAATTAACATAGATTAGACAACCAAGATATTAATAAACTGAAAAGATTTAACCTCGCTCTCAATGATTGACACTTTACTTACCAACGAAGCTACATCTTGACCGGGTACACTGCCCGTTAGAGTGTTGTTTTTGGTTTAGTCGGCAAAATATAAATTTAAAACTTGAATCATAAAATATACACCACACAACGACACATCATGTTTTTGGCGCCGTTACCGGGGAGTGAAAATTAATCTTGATTTTTATTTGATATTTTGGTTTTTAACATTAGATTAGATCTAACTCTTAGGAGTAGTGTAATTTAGATTAGTGTATAAATCTGTATAATTCTGTATATTTATGTATAATTGCTTGTATATTTGTTAGATTAGTTGTTTGTGAATATTTAAATTCCTGCTCAATACACTGTTCTGGTTGATAAATCGATACGGCGTATTCACTTCCATCGGATACGACGTATCCAACTTTCTGTCCAATACAGCGTATTCATTCAAAGGATTAATATGACGTATTCATTTCATTTGAATGCGGTGTATCGATCATATGATACAGAATCTGAATCTAAATTTTCATACCTGATTTCCGTACTTAAATTTTTCTATTCTTCTTCAGAACAAATCATGCTGATATTTTTACCTTTGTGAACAGGACATACTTATCAGAGCTAGTAGACTGAGGAAGATTCTATAAGAAGCCATGACGAGACTAGTTTCAAAAAAATACGTTGAGAATGCTCATAATGAATCAAGTCTTTCTATCACCAGTAACGATATTAATGTTGAACTCAGCAAGGAATTTTTGGTGGAATTACAAAAGAATACATATCACGGAACGCTTAATGAAGACGTGGTAGATCACATTGCTAAGGTGCTTGAAATGGTTGATTTAATCTAAATTCCTGGTGTAGATTCCCATCAACTACGAATAAAGTTTTTTTCCCTCTCACTAGCTGATAATGCAAAAGAATGGTGGACAAACAAGGGGGAAGGAAAAATCACTACTTGGGAGGAGCTTGTTGAGAAATTCTTCTATAGATTCTATCCCGAATCGTACGATGGAGAAGATGAAATGTTAGACGAAGGAGAAAACTGGGGGATTGATCCACTTGAATTCTTGTCAAACATGAACACGTCATTCGAGAACCATAAGAAAGTGGATGGAAGGACTAAAAAGGTGTTGTTTCACCCATGGATGAATGGGAATTGGAATAAAAGATATGTGAATAACAATATTTTAAACAATGATGGATGGAATGAATCTAAATATGAAAACCCTCCTAACACTGCTAGTGATTCGTTCTTCAAATCCTATGACATACGCGATATCGAAGAAGAAATTAGACAAGGACAAATGAAGCGTAAAAACGACGATAAAGATAACAAGCAGCCTAGCAAAAAGGTTTGCAAAACCAAAAAGTTTGAGGCTGTAAAGTATTCGCTAGGACCTAACGAAGAATACATTGCTGTAAGAAGATGTGAATACAATACTTGGGAAAGAGACGAAGATAGCATATCCAAGATCTACCAAGAAATTTTTTAGAAGAAGGACGACGGATGGAAGGTTACGCGCACCGAATAACGAAAAGATGCTGAAGACAAGTCTAACTTAAAGACTTTTCTGTAAACAAAAGTGCTTCCCAAGAGACAACCCGGAATGTTATTTAATTTTATTATTGAGTCTGTCTTCCCAGACATCAATACGACGTATCCGCTCCATACTATACGACGTATTGATTGTCTGGACGTTATCAGTCTTTACTTTTATGCATTTTAAAAACATTATTGTTAGTTCTGTCAATACGGCGTATTCATTAACTTGATACGGTGTATCTACAAACTAACAAGTATTTAAGTTTTTGTTTAGTTTAGTTTAAATTAACCGTAGATACTAAGATAGGAGTGCATAGTTTCCTATATTTTATACAGGACCTCGTGAAAGAAAATCGACGAATGTTGGTAGAGAATTTACAAAATCTAGAGATCCCAAAGTGTTGGAGTCTTGAAACCTCAAGACGGCTGTTCAACATAAATTCTTACTCAATAAAGTTACATGGAGAATCACTACCGAGCAAATATCAGGGGAGTTTCTCATTCTAATTCTTTTTAATTCCCGTATTTAATGTTTTATTCATAAAATGAGGGCGTTGTATATTTCAAGTGGGGGGATGGAATTAGAATGTTTACTTGTCCTATTTTTCACACTAAAATGCTTAAATTATGCTCAAATTTTAAAAAATTTCAAGCATACTTTTGTGAAATTACATGTTACATAACCCGCACACAATAACCCTTGATAGATATTGTGAGGATTTAGCCTTATTCGTTTCCCAATGTTTACCTAAATTCCACAAAATATGAGTGTGCCGGTGATGTAGTAGACTTTAGAACTTGGCTTGGTATATCACTCGAGACCACAGTGATGAGTATTATGGATTTAATTAGAGTAACTTGTTTAAATTGGTAAATTTTTAGGATTACACCCAAAAAGCCTATCCATGTTATTTATTAACTAACTACACCGGTTAGTTAACCTCCCGTATAAACCCTTTGTTTACTCTCATTTTAAGAGTAAGATACCCCTAGAACAACCCGTAGAGCCAATCCTTTAGGAATTACATCAACTATTTGTTTCGTTACACCTTTACACCTTAACCTACCCTGTTAGATTAAGTTTAATTTACAGTTGCTAGTTGCTTAAAGTGTAGAGTATGTATTTCCTGAGTCTTGTGTCATTTTCTATCTTTGGTGCAGCTGGAAATTTGCACATTGCAAATGGGAATGTATAAAGTAGTCGTAGCTCACGTATTTTTGCTACCATCACAATTATTGGTACGTCTGAAGAATGAAGAACTATCGAAGGAATTATCCGGAATTATTATGATCGTGAAGATGGTGAAATTACTTCGAGTTTCATAATTATTGTTATAAAATGATGAAAAAAAAATCAAAAAATGAGAAAAATTGCAACAAAAAAAGAAAAGGAAAGTTTGAAGATAATCGTTTCGCAAAGAGCATTACCGAAGGAATGACATGAATGATCGATTATTCGTTGACACGCTCAGAAGAATCAACGATGTAGAGTATTGTATAAAGTGGAAGATATCGACACTTACCTAGTAGGGTATGTAAAGTTATAGGATGAATAGGAAGTTGAGCGTTATGGGAACGCCAACTTAGGTTGTTGTTTTTGATCTATGATCAAGACGGGAAAAGTGTCTAGCAACTGTATCTTAGTCTTAATCTATTTGTTTCATACTTTTTATTTAACAACAATTTACTTCCCTTTCCTAATAATTAGCCATTGGTCTATGACTTTTGGTGAAAGTTAGAAGATCCACTACCCTATATCATTCTTTGAATGATCAACCCTAAGCCTTTACATCAAAACCTATATTTACCTTTATAAACTTGTTACTCCTTGGATTTAGTGGTGGAGATGTGTATCCTTGCCAAGCTTATTATAGAATACTCACGATCGAGCAATTGAGCGAATTAGTTACATGTTACCACATAGATTAGTTGAGTGATTTGAGTGTTTTCATCTTCCTATTTCGTGAGGTGTTTGGTTGTGTACTTGTAATAGATCAAATAATTGCTTAACAGAAAATATCCTTGGGGATACATTTTTGTAAACTTCTAAAGGCTACTTGAGAACAAGTAGGATTCAAGTGGGGGGATATTTGATGACGTCAAATAACGTACATTTTATAGCATCATTTATCCCATGTAATTAACCCAAATTGTATAATTATTGCAAAGAATTGTTACTTACTCTTTTATATTTGAGAATTGTAGTAATTAAGGAGTACTTGGTGAAAGTTAACAAAAGGCGCTCATTCTAGAGCTTAAACGAAGATATTTTGAAGATTTATGATTCTGACTACCAATACACCGTATCCATCAAGAAGATACAGCGTATCCGTGCCTGAACACACCAAAGACCACGAAGGAAACAAGATCAATACGCTGTATCCAGAGAAGACCAATACGTCGTATTCGAGATATAGTATGTGAATATTCTGGAAGATATCAAGCGTGGTCCCAACTCCAAGAAACCCCCGATACGCCGTATCCAACCCACTGGATACGCCGTATCGACACCGACTCCAGACCGTATAAATACAAAACTAAAAAACGAGTTTTAAGTGTGCTAAATCATATTCTCCATACTTAAACCATAAAAGTCAATTTTCAGAAAAGAAGAAGAGCAGAAGAGGTTGTGCAACGCTATCCATTCCATAGGAGACACGTGTAATTCCATATACTTTAGTAATCGTTCAGTTTTTGGTATCATTTGTTAACTCGGTTAGTTTACCTTTGGGTATTAGCCATTATTATGAAGATCTAAATGTTTGGTATTGTTTATCTCAATTTCTTGATTTATCGTTGAATGCTTGTTTATGTTTATCAATTTATACTTGTTTACGTGCTTTTGTATGCGACCTATCATTCAACTGGATCTAGTGATACGGACCAAGTAAATCTAGAGTCTAGGATACGCTTCGGGCGTAACTAGTTAATTGGATATTGCCTTTGGTTTATTAATGTGTTGGCTAGAAGGTGAACCTAGATAATTCAACAAATAATGTTCTGATCCCGTAGGATAGTTGGACAAATGGACTACTAGTGTATAAAGAGCCATTAAGCAGTAAGTGGGTAAACTCTCTATGAGCTAGGGTTTAACAAGATCACTATTGCTTTAATCTCTGAGATAGATTATAATTAGCAAATAAGGATGCTTTATGTGGATCCTTTAATTGTGACAGAATTAAAGTGTCTAGGTCTTAGGAAGATGAAACGCCTAAGTCTTCAGAATGATATGCCACCTCGAGATAAGAAATCATTACACTAAATAAACAAACCAATGTTCTAATCGAATTAATAATGGTTAATACAGTTTCCTTATATTAGGCTCAACCGCTCTTTTATCTTCTGTTAATTTGGTTGCGTGGGTTAAAGTGCCGTAAATTGATTTTAGTCATCAACCAAACCCGTGCCAGTCTCTCAGGCTGAAACCTCCTTTTTCCCATTAGATCTAGGACTAACATAGGTTTAGCATAAGTTTGACATAGATTAAAATTAACATAGATTAGACAACCAAGATATTAATAAACTGAAAAGATTTAACCTTGCTCTCAGTGATCGACACATTTTTTTTTATTTTTTTTTTTTTTTATTTTTTTTTTTTTTTTTTTTTTTTTTTTTTTTTTTTTTTTTTTTTTGTTTTTTTTTTTTTTTTTTTTTTTTTTTTTTTTTTTAGGTATTGAAAAAAATGAGAAAATTTGCAACAAAAAAGAGAAGGAAAGTTTGAAGATAATCGTTTCGCAAGAGCATTACCGAAAGAATTACACGAAGGATCGATTATTCGTTAATATGTTTAGAAGAATCAATGATGTAGAGTATTGTATAAAGTGGAAGATATCGCCACTTACCTTGTAGAGTATGTAATGTTATGGGATGAAACTGGGAAAGTTGACCCGTTATGGAACGCCAACTTAGGTATTGTTTTTGATCTATGATTAAGACGTCTGTAAATAGTTGTGTCTTTGACATGGTAACGGTCGGGAAAAGTGTCTAGCAACTTTATCTTAGTCTTAATCTATTTGTTTCGTACTTTTTATTTAACAACAATTTTATTCCCTTTCTCCTAATGACTAGCCATGTGTTTTACGCGAATGAGGATGTGTATGAGCGTGTATGTCTAATCCGTCATTACAGCCGTGTATACATGTCTCAGCTCCTGTGTTGGATTACTCTATATGGAGAAAGTAAGCAGATTCCTACCCTATATCATTCTTTGAATGATCAACCCTAAGCATTTACATCAAAACCCATATTTACCTTGATAAACTTGTTAATCCTTGGCTTTAGTGGTGGAGATGTGTATCCTTGACAAGCTTATGATAGAATACTCGTCACGACCGAGCAATTGAGTAAATTAGTTACATGTGACCACATAGATTAGTTGAGTGATTTGAGTGTTTTCATCTTCCTATTTCGTTAGGTGTTTGGTTGTGTACATGTAATAGATCGAATAAATGCTTAAACGGAAAATATCCTTAGGGATACATTTTTGTAAACTTCTAAAGGCTACTTGAGGACAAGTAGGATTCGAGTGGGGGGATATTTGATGACGTCAAATAACGTACATTTTATAGCATCATTTATCCTATGTAATTAACCCATATTGTATGATTATTTGCAAAGAATTGTTGCTTAATCGTTTATATTTGAGAATTGTAGTAATTAAGTATTACTTTTGTGAAAGTTAACCAAGGCGCCGCATTTGAGCTTAAACGAAGGTATTTTGAGGATTAATGATTCTGACTACCAATACGCCGTATCCATCAAGAATATACGGCGTATTCGTGCCTGTACTCATCAAAGACCGCGAAGGAAATAAGATCAATACGCCGTATCCAGAGAAGACCAATCCGCCGTATTGGGGATATAGTATGTGAATATTCTAGAAGATATCAAGCGTGGTACCTACTCCAAGAAACTCTTGATACGCCATATCTAACCCATTGGATACGCCGTATCGACATCGACTCCGGACCCTATAAATACAAAACTCAAAAATGAGTTTTGAGTGTGCTAAATCATATTCTTGATACCTAAACCATAAAAGTTGATTTTTAGAGGAGAAAAAGAGCAGAAGAGGTTGTGCAACGCTATCAATTCCATAGGAGACAACGTGTAATTCCATATACTTTAGTAATCATTCAGGTTTAGGTATCATTCGTTAAATTCGAGATAGATTACCTTGGCTAAAAAATGTGCTCTTGAATTAATTATGATTTTTGAAATGTCTGAATACATTTCGGGTATTAGCCGTTATTATGAAGATCTGAATGTTTGGTATTGTTTATCTTGATTTCTTAATTTATCATTGAATGATTGTTTATATTTATCAATTTATACTTGTTTACGTGCTTTTTTATGCGACCTGTCATTCAACTGGGTCTAGTCCTACATATTTAATACGCTGCAACTTCGGTGTTGTTTGGGCGTAGGCTAAGAGTCTGGGATAGCTCTCCATATAGTAATTTATACATCTAGAATCATAGGATCACAAATATTGTCCTTCTAAGTCTGTGTCTAGGATACGCTTCAGGCTTAACTAGTTAATTAGATATTGCCTTTGGTTTATTGAACGTGTTAACTAGCAGGTAAACATAAATAATTCAACAAATAACGTTCTTATTCCGTAGGATAGTTGGAAAAGTGGACTACTAGTGTATAAAGAGCTATTAAGCAGCAAGTGGGTAAAGTCTCTTTGAGCTGGGGTTTAACAAGATCACCATTGCTTTAATCCTTAAGATAGATTATAATCAGCAAATAAGAATGGTTTATGCGGATGCTTTAATTGTGACAGAATTAATGTATCTAGGTCTTAGGAAGATGAAACGCCTAAGTCTTAAGAATGATATGCCACATTGAGACAAGAAATCATTGCACTAAATAAACAAACCAACATTCTAACCGGATTAATAATGATTAATACAGCTTCTTTATATTTAGCTCAAACGGTCTTTTATCTTCTGTCAATTTGCTTCCGTGGGTTAAAGTCCATTGAATTGATTTTAGTCACCAACCAAATTCGTGCCAGTCTCTCAGGCTAAAAACCTATTTTCCCATTAGATCTAGGACTAACAGAGGTTTAGCATAGGTTTGACATAGATTAGAATTAACGTAGATTAGACAACCAAGATATTAAGAAACTGAAAAGATTTAACCTCGCTCTTAGTGATCGACATCCTACTTAACAACGAAGCTACATCTTGACCGGGTACATTGCCCGTTAAAGTGTTGTTTTTGGTTTAGTCGGCAAATATAAATTTAAAACTTGAATCATAAAATATACACCACACAACGACACATCAAGTTTTTAGCGCCGCTGTCGGGGAGTGAAAATTAATCTTGATTTTTTTTGATATTTTCGTTTTTAACATTAGATTAGATCTAACCCTTAGGAGTAATGTAATTTAGATTAGTGTATAAATCTGTATCATTATGTATATTTGTGTATAATTGCTTGTATATTTGTTAGATTAGTTATTTGTGAATATTTAATTGTTTGCTTAATACACTGTTTTGGTCGATAAATCAATACGGCGTATTCACTTCCATTGAATACGGCATATTCACTTCCATTGAATACGGCGTATTCACTTCCATTGAATACGGCGTATTGATCAACTGAAATAAAATCAGAATCTGAGTTTTTATATTTGATTTCCGTGCTAAAATTTTTGATCCTTCTTCAGAACAAATCCTACTGATATTTTTACCTTTGTGACAGGACATACTTATCAGAGCTAGTTGGCTGAGGAAGATACTATGAGAAGTCATGACTGAACTGACTCTCAATGAAAAGGTAGAAAATGCTCATAATAAATCAAATCCTTCTATCTCTAAAAATGATATTAATGTTAAACTCAGTAACGAATTTTTGGTGAAATTACAAAAGAACACATATAACGGGACGCATAATGAAGACATTGGTTGATTCACATTGCTATGGTAAACTTGGACTGGTTGATTTAATCTACATTCCTGGTGTAGATTCCTATCAACTGCGAATGAAGGTGTTTTCCCCTCTCATTAGCTGATGATGCAAAATAATGGTGGACAAATAAGGGGGAAGGAAAAATCACCACTTGGGAGGAACTTGTTGAGAAATTCTTTTGCAGATTCTATCCTGAATAATACGAATGTGAAGATGAAATGTTAGACGAAGGAGATAATTGGGGGATTAATCCACTTGAATTCTTATCAAACTTAAACACGACATTCTAGAATCATAAGAAAGTGGATGGTGATCGACACCCTACTTACCAACGAAGCTACATCTTGACCGGGTACACTGCCCGTTAGAGTGTTGTTTTTGGTTTAGTCGGCAAAATATAATTTAAAACTTGAATCATAAAATATACACCACATAATGACACATCAAGTTTTTGGCGTCGTTGCCGAGGAGTGAGAATTAATCTTGATTTTTATTTGATATTTTAGTTTTTAACATTAAATTAGATCTAACCCTTAGGAGTAGTGTAATTTAGATTAGTGTATAAATCTGTATAATTTTGTATATTTGTGTATAAATGCTTGTATATTTGTTAGATTAGTTGTTTGTGAATATTTAAATTCCTGCTTAATACACTATTCTGGTCGATAATTCGATACGGCGTATCCACTTCCATCGGATACGGTGTATCCAACTTTCTGTCCAATACAACGTATTCATTCAAAGGATTAATACGGCGTATTCATTTCATTTGAATACGGCGTATTGATCATCTGATACAGAATCTGAATCTATGTTTTCGTACCTGATTTCTGTACTTAAATTTTTCTATTCTTCTTTAGAACAAATCCTGCTGATATTTTTATCTTTGTGAACAGGACATACTTATCAGAGCTAGTAGACTGAGGAAGATTCTATATGAAGCCATGACGGGACTAGTTTCAGAAAAATACGTTGAGAATGCTCATAATGAATCAAGTCTTTCTATCACCAGTAACGATATTAATGTTGAACTCAACAAGGAATTTTTGGTGGAATTACAAAAGAATGCATATCACGGAACACTTAATGAAGACGTGGTAGATCACATTGCTAAGGTCCTTGAAATGGTTGATTTAATCTACATTCCTAGTGTAGATTCCCATCAACTACGAATAAAGTTTTTTTCCCTCTTACTAGCTGGTAATGCAAAAGAATGGTGGACAAACGAGGGGGAAGGAAAAATTACTACTTGGGAGGAGCTTGTTGAGAAATTCTTCTGTAGAATGAGAATTGGAATAAAAGGTATGTGAATAACAATATTTTGAAGAATGATGGATGGAATGAATCTAAATATGAAAACCCTCCTAACACTGCTACTGATTCTTTCATCAAACCCTATGGCATACGCGATATCGACAGTCATAATCATATTTGTTTTGTAATGTTTACCTAAATTCTACAAAATATGAGTGTGTCGGTGATGTAGTAGACTTTAGAACTTGGATTGGTATATCACTCAAGACCACAGTGATGAGTATTATGGATTTAATTAGAGTAACTTGTTTAAATTGATAAATTTTTAGGATTACACCCAAAAAACGTATCCATGTTATTTATTAACTAACTACACCAGTTAGTTAACCTCCAGTATAAACCATTTGTTTACTCTCATTTTAAGAGTAAGATGCCCCTAGAACAACCCGTAGAGCCAGTGCTTTAGGAATTACATCAACTATTTGTTTTGTTACACCTTTACACCTTAACCTACCCTGTTAGATTAAGTTTAGTTTACAGTTGCTAGTTGCTTAAAGTGTAGAGTATGTATTTCCCGAGTCTTGTGTCATTTTCTATCTTTGGTGCGGTCGGAAATTTGCACATTGCAAATGGGAATGTATAAAGTTATAACACTCCCTTATTTGACATATAGCAGCGGAAGCTAAATTGGGATATTACTTCATGAATTAACAGTCATAATCATAGAAAACGACTCAAAAGAGACGTTTTGGAAAATTTAGTTATCTTTCAATATTATTTTAGAGTTTTACAAAAGGAGGTCCCAAAGTACATTGAAAACATAAAGTTTGAATGATAACAAGTTTGGACGTCCTCAAGTCCAATGCCACACCGTGCCATAGGTTGCTCAATTACCTAAGATAAACTTGCTAAAAAGGTCAACACAAAGGTTGAGTGAAATTTACAGGTTTGAAATGTAATAGTTAAACACAAGTTAATGTAATAGTAATAATTGCAACGGATACAATTATCATGGTAAATAATATTATATTATTGCACTAAGCTCATGACACTGAAGCCTTAAGTAAATGTTATTCATAAGTTGTTGCCCCAAGTGGGTGCTTTGCCAAACATTCGGAGTTCCCCAAATGAAATGCGTCTGTTGGCCATGTATGTACCAGAACCTGGACAGAGAAGTTCAGTCCCAATAGATCTATTCATGGCATTCGTGCTTACTTCACAAAGTAATTAACGGTTCCTGATAGTGGGGCCTTATGGCAACTTAGGAAATAATATATCAGAATAGCATAGAGCTGGAAAATACTTGTATTCATGGTTTATAGCATGTATCTCCCCACGAAGTTTAGAAAACATGTAAAGGTGGGACTATGAACTCACCTTAACAGGGAAATCTGATTGATGGCAAAAGTAAATCAAATGGAAGTAAACAGCTTCGTCACGTAACCTAGGGTAATATGCCAAGTCTTAGTTTGATTGTTTATATTTCAAAACTTTATTTCATAAAGTTTAATGTAAATATTGATTTGGTTTATGAAAATATCGTATCACTATTCAGGCTATCATAATCCAGAGGTTATGTAGTAAACGTTTGAGGAGCTAGGACACTTTAAATCGTAAATCCATCAACTCGTTAAACCCCTCACATGAAATTCCCTAGTAACGTGATACGTTATAGTTTAAATGATAAGATTTAATCTTTTTAAGTTTCTTCAAAAGCTAATGGATGATAAATTATGTTAAATATATAACATAATTATTTTTATATGTTTCGATCGATAAATGAACGATAAATGTGTCGGGTTTTAATAAAATCAAGTCTTATAATGTTTAATTGTATTTTTATAATTAAATATAAAAATATTACATTTTATACCCTTGAGAATTCAAAAATGACAATATATACCCTTGGTATATATAATTTTTACAAAATTAATCCCTTTATATATGTCTTTAAACATTTAAACCCTTAACTTTGAAATATGGCAAAATAAACCCCTGTAGTTTAACTTTAGAATAATTACATTTTTAGCCCGAAAGTTTAATAATTTCAAAATTTACAATATATACCCCCCATGCATAAATCAATTTGCATTTCTAGTCCAAAAATTATATACTATATAATTTTGAATCCGATTTCATTTTGTTGCGTATAGCTTATCACAATAAGCTACAATAAGTTTGGTTTTATAGTTTAAACAAGCTTATAGCTTAAGAAATGAGCTTATGAGCTCGATAATTCCAAAAAGGGTGCGTTTGATTTTGAATTTATAACCCGATGGGTTAGAGCTTTTAGAGTTTGATTCTAAGCTTATAAAAATGATAAAGAAGCTTATTAGAATAGCTTTTAGAATTAGCTTGTAGCTTTTAGCTTATAGGGTTCATGAAAATAAGATTTTAGTGTTTTAGGGTGCATTTGGTTTAGGAAAACCAAACGTATAGGTTTAGAGTTCAAGAGTTATTTCTTGTGATCATAAGAGGTACATAAGAGCTTACTAAGGATCAAAAACATATTAGGAGTTTATAAAATAAGTAGAACTTAAAAGAACTTAAAAATGGGTCAAAATAGGTTAATATGGTTCAAAAAACTTGGAGATGACTTCAAGAACCCTTGTTCTTCTTAAACCTTGGCTTTAAAACAGCTTGTAGACCTTTCTTCTCCCTTTTAGGCTTGGCTAGTTCAAGAACTTTGAGGTATGGTTTAGTTTAGATGGTGAGTTGTGAGGGTGTACTTGGTCTCGGCTTATATATGGCACAAATGGATTGGAGCCTAAGTTTTATGGAGTGGTGGCAAAGTTTAGCTAGGAGTGGTGGCCAAGGAATAGCTAGGATGAGTATTAGAGGCTAGGACTAGTATAGTAAGGTGTTGAGTAGTGGTGAAGGGTTTGGTTTAACAAGGAGGTGACGAGGGGGTTACTTGGAGTCCAAGGTGGTGACGAAGGTGTGTGGGTGGTTGCTTGGTGGTGACAAGGTGGTAACAAGTATGTGGATCATGGTGGAGGGAGGGTGGTTGCTTGGTTTGGGTTCGAAACTAGGTGAACTAGTTTAGGGTTTTAGGGTTTTCGTCTAGGGTTAGGGTTTAAGATTAGGGTTAGGACGAGCTAGGGTTAGAGTTTATGGTTTTTAGATGAGTATAGGTTAGGGTTAGGGAGGGAAATGGTGTTTAAATATGTACTTGATGTGTTTGTAACTTGTGCTTAACAAGTTGTACGAAAACTAGAAAGAAAATGAAGGGAAATAGTCCAATTTAAATTCTATGCATAGTCGAATTGTACTATAAGCTTAAACGAGTTGTACATTGGTTTAGGAGGGAAAATGTAATTCAAATTTGGTGCATTGATCACTTGTATACATGCCTTGAAGGCTTGTACCTTTGTATTGTATGTAAACATTACATATAGTTAGGGTTTTGATATAAACGTTAACGTTTAAAGTCCGTTTTATAAAAAATGTTTTGAATTGCACGTTAAATAGATAACGTATGATAAAAATGGAGTTTAAACATATTGCTTGACATATTATAACGTTTACTTGCTATAAACGTTTGCGTGAGCTCGTTTACTTTTGTAATGTAAGTTACGTTATATTATGGATGGAATCAAGCAAAAATCTTTCCATGAAAATGGTTGCATCTAATTTAATAGATGTAAATTACACTAAGGAAAATTGCATCAAATTTAATAGATGGATAATTACATAGGAGAAAATTATGGGTTGTTTTAGTCTCCCAACCTTAAAGAAATCTCGTCCCGAGATTTAGTTAGATGTTGGAGTGGTATTGGGAAATAGATGTGGATATTTGGCACGAATTTGATCTTCGCGTTCCCACATAAATTATGGTCCTCTTTTAGAGTTACATCTTACTTTGACTATAGGGATACGACTTTGTCTTAGTTGCTTGAATTCACGATCCATAATTTCTATTGGTTCTTCCATAAAGTTGAGTTTGTTATCGAGCCAAAGCTCTTTCATTGGAATGACGAGGGATTCGTCGGATAGGCATTTCTTTAAATCAAAAACGTGGAAGGTATTATGGACATTACTGAGTTCTTCAGGAAGCTCAAGTGTGTATGCCACAGGGCCGACCCTTTTAAGGATCTTGAATGGTCCAATGTACTGGGGGTTAAGCTTTCCTTGCTTTCCGAATCGGGTGACACCTTTTCGAGGTGACAGTTTTAACATAACACGATCTCCAACTTGGAATTCCAAAGGCTTTTGCCTTATATTGGCATAACTCTTTTGCCGATCTCTTGCAGCTTGCAAGCGTTGTCGGATTTGAACTATCTTTTCGGTGGTTTCATGGATTATCTCTGGTCCCGTGAGTTGAACATCTCTAACTTTGGCCCAGTATATAGGTGATCGACACTTTTGACCATAAAGTGCCTCGAATGGTGCTGCCTTAATACTGGCATGATAACTGTTATTGTAAGAAAATTCTACCAGTGGTAAGTGTCTCTCCCATCCTTTTCCAAAATCTATAACACAGGCTCGAAGAATGTCTTCAAGTGTTTGGATGGTTCTTTCACTTTGTCCATCGGTCTCGGGATGATATGCCGTACTCATGTCTAATTTAGTACCCAAAGCACTTTGCATTGACTGCCAGAATCTGGATGTGAAATGACTGTCATGATCTGATATGATGGATATCGGCACTCCATGCCGTGAAATTATTTCTTTTATATACAACCTTGTAAGGGTTTCCATACTATCTGTTGCTTTAGTGGGGATGAAATGTGCTGATTTGGTAAGGCGGTCTACAATGACCCAAATTGTGTCATGTTCACTTGATGTTTTGGGTAGTTTTGTAATGAAGTCCATTGTTATTCTTTCCCATTTCC
The DNA here is from genome assembly GCA_026074375.1 of Tanacetum coccineum. Taxonomy (NCBI): domain Eukaryota; kingdom Viridiplantae; phylum Streptophyta; class Magnoliopsida; order Asterales; family Asteraceae; genus Tanacetum; species Tanacetum coccineum. The sequence continues at coordinate 73,781 of BQNB010002911.1, forward strand.
ATGTAGGAATCTCTGGTTGTATCAGTAAGCTAGATGGCTTCTGACATTCTGCTTTAACTCTAGAGCATGTTAAACACTTGCTAACATACTTAGCAATGATTGCCTTTATGTTAGGCCACCAATAGAGTTTCTTTAGATCCTGATACATCTTGTTAGAACCTGGGTGGATGGAATATTTTGATTTATAAGACTCATGCATGATTAAGTCCCTCAAATTACCAAAGAGTGATAACCAACTTCGGTTCTTGATACATCAGGTTCCATCAGGTCGTATTTCAAATGCTTTGTCCATTTCTCATAGGTTCTCAGCTTTGATGTTCTCTTCTTTGATCGCCTTAGTTTGGGCTTCGAGGATTTGTGATGGTAATTTTGGGTGAAGGGTCATGACTAATGCTCTAACTCGGAGTGGTTTGATTCGTTCCTTTCAGCTCAAGGCATCTGCTACAACATTTGTTTTTCTAGGATGGTAACGAATCTCACAATCATAATCTGCGAGCAATTCTAGCCAATAACGTTGTCTCATTTTCAACTCTTTCTGATCAAGGATATGCTGAAGACTTTTATGATTAGTGAACATAGTACACTTTGTGCCATACAGATAGTGTCTTCAAATTTTAAGAGCGAACACTACTGCTCCTAATTCGAGGTCGTGTATGGTATAGTTCTCTTCATGATGCTTGAGTTGTTGGGATGCATATGCAATAACTTTTTCTCTTTGCATTAACACCGCTCCTAAACATTGGTGTGATGCATCATAGTAAATGAAAAAATTGTCGTTTCCTTCTGGTAATGCTAAGATTGGAGCTTCACATAGCTTCAGTTTTAGCAGTTGGAAAGCTGACTCTTGGTTTTCTCCCTAGATATACTTCTTGTTTTTCTGGGTTAATTCTGTCAGACTTTGTAATCTTCGAAAAATCTTTGATAAATCTCTAATAGTAGCCGGCGAGTCCTAAGAATTGGCGTACTTCTGTGGGTGTGGTAGGAGATGCCCAATTCTTAACTGCTTTAATCTTGGCAGGGTCAACGTGAATTCCTTGGTTGTCAATCACGTGCCCGAGAAATTGCACGATACTGACCCAGAAATCACATTTGGAGAACTTGGCATATAATTTCTCCTTTTTGAGTAATTCCAAGATTATTCTCAGGTGATCTACGTGTTCTTCTTTGTTACGGGAGTAGATGAGAATATCATCGATGAATACTATCACAAATTTATCCAAGTATGGTTTACATACACGGTTCATGAGGTCCATGAACACAGCAGGCACGTTAGTTAAACCAAATGGCATCACTTGGAATTCATAGTGTCTATATCGTTTTATGAAAGCAGTCTTGGGAATATCTTTATCCCTGACTCTCATTTGGTGATAGCCTGATCTCAAGTCAATCTTTAAATAAGTACTCAAACCTTGAAGTTGGTCGAATAAAGCATCGATCATGGGTAATGGGAAACGATTCTTTACGATGAGTTTATTCAGCTCCTGGTAATCGATACACATTCTGAAAGATCCGTCTTTCTTTTTAACAAATAAGATAGGAGCTCCCCAGGGCGAAGTACTTGGTCGGGTAAAACCTCAATCTGCTAACTCTTGCAGTTGGTTAGATAGTTCTTGCATTTCTGAAGGAGCTAATCTATAAGGTGATCGGGCTACTGGTGCCACTCCTGGAATTAAATCTATTTGAAATTATACTTGGCGAACTAGAGGAAGGCCGGGTAGATCTTCAGGAAAAACTTCCAGAAATTCTCTGACTACTGGTATATCTTCTAGTCGTTTTTGTCTGACTTCTTCTCCATTACTTGGGCTACGAAAACTTGATATCCCCTGGATATATATCTTTCGGTTTTAATACAGGACATGAGGTTTAGTCGGGTTTTACTTCGATCACCTTGTATGATCAACGTTTCACCGTCGATGGGGATGTGGACGACTTTCTCGTCACAAATAATTTTAGCATGATACTTGGATAACCAATCCATACCAATGACGACGTCGAAACTACCAAGTTTAATCGGCATAAGATCAATTTTGAAAAGTTAGTTTAGCAAAATCAGAGTGCAACCCTGGATAACGGTATTAGTGCCTACTAGGTTTCCATCAGCCATTTTAATGTCATATGTGGTATCTAGTGTAATTGGTGGGATATTAAGCATAGAAGCAAGAGATATGGATACAAAACTTTTATCGGCTCCTAAATCAAATAATACTCTAGCTAGATGTTGGTTTAGAAAGAACGTACTCGTGACTACATTCGGGTCTTGGTGAGCGTTCTTGTCCCTCAGCAAGTATGCTCTTCCGTGGGCATTGTTGTTTGCTCTTGAGCACTGACTTTTGTAGTGCCCTTTCTCTCCGCAGGCATGACAAGTTACGAATACTAGTTGTAGGTTGCTTCCAGTGGCTGGCCCTTTGTTTCTGCAGTTCCTGGTCAGATGACCCACCTTGTTACAAGTCTGACACTTGACAGTGCAAGGTCCTATGTGATACAGGGTGCATTTCTTACACAGGGGAAGGCTTCTAGTATACCTACTATTTTCAGTTAGGGTGACAGCATAAGCCCTAACGGTTTCTTGCCTTTTATTCTATTGTTGGTAGTGATCATTGTTGCGGTTGCTATTGTTGTTATGGTTATTCTGGTAGTTGTTGTTGTTGATGAAGGTTCTTCTATCATCAAACTTTCGTTTGTGATCATTGGTTCCTTGCACAGAATTGTGCTTTATTACCTGATCCATTAACCTCTGGGTTTTGGTAATGACTTCCTCCAAAGTTTAAGGCTTTGAAGCGGTAATATTTCCTTCAATACTTCTGGGTAATCCCCTGATGAAGACTTCTATAAGTTTCTCAGAATTTGGTGCCATAGTTGGACATAAGATTGCCAACTCCTGGAATCTTCTAACGTAAGTCTTGAGTTCATTCCCTTTTACAGTCAGATTGTAAAATTCATCTTCCATTTTCTTGACCTCGGTTCGGGGACAATATTTCTTTATTAAGAGCTTTTTAAATTCAGACCAGGGAATCTTGTAAGCTTCCACTATTCCAATAGGTTAGGCGAATGAATTCCACCAGGATAAAGCTTCTTCAGTTAGAGTACCAGTAGCAAATTTCACTTTGTAGTCCTCGGTATAGTTGCTACAGGAAAATACCGATTCAATTCGTTTAAACCAGCGGATGAGGCCAACAGCGCCTTCCGTACCTTTGAAATTGAAAGGTTGGTAGCTCATAAACTCTTTGTAGCTACATTTTCTTGCTACAGGAGTTCCACTTTGTCCGATGTTCCTATTGGTATTTTCAACATTTGCCATGATAGCAGCTTGTGCTTCCAGAGCTACGGCAGCACTATTAATAACTAGTTTCCTGATGGCAGCCTGAGACATGGCTGGTGCTGCAGATGTTGGTGTCCTCTTGGGAGCCATTCTATCAACATTTACAAGACAACACATAATACGAATATATCATTGTATTGATTCTTATTTGGTACAAGTTCTAACAAAAAAATACACATTCTTTGATATTACATTGCATGATATAATGGAAAATTTTAGAATGGACACTCTAACAAGCATCTAACTCATTAGGTTTCTCGGGGGTTGGTTCACTTTTTAGTGGTTTCATACCGCGACCACTTAGATAACTTATCAAAGGCTAGTCTGGTGGTCCTCCCTTGTGGTTCTTGAGCTCATGGATCTTGTCCAGAAGACTCTTCATATCTGATCGGTGGCAAACCTGGATATCCTCGATGAGTATCTCTAAAGTAAAAGAACAATTTTGTCATCATGTCCCATTTGGTTTCTCTAAAATTCAGTAATCTGGGTACGGGCTTCTTAAAGTTCAGTTTCTAGTTGGTCAAAATCTCGTTGTATGATTACTCGACTATTACCAAGACCTTTTATCTTATCTTCCATTTGCTCAATGTGCTCAAGACGGAGCTCATCTAAGTGATTCAAAATAGTCTCGATTTGTTCCTCATGTCACTCCAGACGCGTTTTATGAGAACTCTCTCCAATCTCAAATACTTAAGGTAGGGCAGAAGAATCAGTAGAGGAGGATGGTAGGAAACGGGCTCATTTCTAAGGTGGCAAAATCTCCTCGAGAAGAAAGAAATCCCGGGGATCAAATAGTGGTGATGGTGGTAACACTAGAGATGGAGGCAAAACAGTTGGTGGAGCAATAGGAGCTCGTGGCAGTGGAATAGGTAATTCATTACTAGTAGCATTATATGCTTGCATGACCTTAATATATGGATCATCGTGGAAAGGTGAGATGGCTAGCGAGGCCAAAAGATCCTTAGATAAATCCTCTGAAGGATCAAAAGAAGTGTTTCTCGGTGAAGCTGGGAAATAGTCCAGTGAAGCCGGGGTATAGTCACGAGTATTCGTAGAGGAAAAAGCATCCTCAATATTGGAATCAGATAGGATAATAATAGGATGGGTGGATGTAGACATAATTCTATAAAAACCCAGTGGAAAATAACATAAGTTATTTATATAATAGTTATGTATCTTTACATACTATTCAGAAAATATAGTGGCGCGGAGGACTTTCTTAGATGGAAAATAGTTATAGTTTAGGTTTTAACCTTGTTCTCTATAACCGAGGCTCTGATACCAATCTATAACACCCCCTTATTTGACATATAGCAGCTAAAGCTAAATTGGGGTATTACTTCATGAATCAACAGTAATAATCATAGAAACGACTCAAATGAGACGTTTTGGAAAATTTAGTTATCATTCAATATTATTTTAGAGTTTTACAAAAGGAGGTCCCAAAGTATATTGAAAACATAAAGTTTGAATGATAACAAGTTTGGACGTCCTCAAGTCCAATGTCACTCCGTGTCATAGGTTGCTCAATTACCTGAGAATATATATATATATAATATAGATACACAAATTCGATGCCGGGTAGAGGTTAAAGAAAAAAAAAGTAATTAATAGTCCTAGTTATATCTAAAACAATTTAGACTTAATCTACAATTCTAACTAGGAGGCCTATATATATAAAATCATAAAATTCCTAACCCCATTCCCTTGTGTTTCGAACGGACTAGGCCATAGGAGAAGAAGGAAGAGAGAAGACGATTTTTTTTTTTTAGGGTTTGTACTTTTTAGGGACGGATCCGATCTCTTTAATTTTAGTTTGTTTATAAATTCTAGTAACTTTAATTATGATGGATTCGGGTGTAAATTAGGGGTTTATAAGTTTAGGGTATTTAAATTTTTAGTAGTTTATGTTATGATGATGATGGTTTAGTCATTAGATTTATTGAATAAGCGTTTATGATCATGCGTTAGGGGCTTAATTCACTTTGAATTAGTCGTTTTAATTCACTGCTGAATTCTTAGTCAGATTTGTAAAGGTCATATACTCGGTCATAAAAGTTCAAATAAATAATTTTTCCACATACTGGAGTTAACCCTCAGAGAGTCTTACTTTCCAGAAAGTTGGCTCATATGTTTTTATCCGGTCGGGAAGTGGGTCAAATGGTCAATACAAAATCGGTGTGTAAAACAGTGACGAATTTCAGTTTTGATTTTTATTTTTCTAAAAATAGTTCTACATTGAGTTAGAGGCTCTAAGTCACGTGAAAGTTAGATCATATATTGTGTGTGTTCTCAGAATTTTGGCTAAGGTCATAGTGAGTTCTAAGTTAGTTAACCAATGTCATACTTTTAGAAGGTTAGATTCTGGATGAATTCTGGACACTATGGATTTATGAATTTCATAAGGGGTATTGTTTATAAAGGGGTAATGGTTTTGGGAGACTATTGAGAGATTCTTAGGACAGATTTGTTGCATGATGAAATTTTGGTTTGGATTTGTGGGAGTGTTTAAGTAGTGCGTTTAGGGCGTGCAAGTGAGAGTGAAATTCTGCTTAAAACCAGAAAGTTTAAAGAGTAGCATTGAGTATAAATGGCATATGTAAGAGTGGGTAAATGTTTTAAATAAGAATAGGACTATGATAGATAGTTTAGATATCCATCATAGTTGAGGTTACATTCCCATATTGGCGTTTGAATGCTAATTGTTGGTAGTTTTATAATGTGTTTAATTGTTTAGATTGTTCGTGAAGTTTTGTGAAGTTTTGTTGGATCCTTTTTGGAAGCAAAGCATCAGGTGAGTTTCATAGTCCCACTTTTAATGTTTTTACATTGGGATGGAAGTGATGCAAATATGTTTTGAATGTGTTTAATCGCTGCGATTATTTGGTTTTACTTGAGGCATGAACGTTTATGTGGTTATTATATGTGGTTATGCTTAATGATGTTTATGAATTCTGCTGTATTCTCGTTAGGGGAGTAGTTAGTGCTTTCTCCTATTCCAAATCTAATTGGAGGATTGAGCATCTTCCCCCCTAATTTTGGGGGATCCCATTTCTGTGTTTGATTCTGGTTGGTGGGTAGTGACTTATCATTCCAATCTAACTAGAGAGTTGAAATAATACTCCATTCTGTGTGATTCCGATTGGAGGGTAATGGATTACCCAGGTTTGTTATGTGGATCGTGGGCACGTTCCGTCCCATTATGATCGATTGTAAATTGTTTGATAGCCTATGTGATAACTAGCTTAAATTGTTCTGCCATGATATGTTATGATTAATCGTGTAGCAATAATGATTTTAATTAAAGGTTTATTGGTGTGTCCTAAACTTTGACTCTCCCTTAACCTTTGTGTTGACGTATTTGCATCCATTTTCAGGTGAGCATCATGAGGTTAGGCGAAGTGGCTAGAAAGAGACTGCTAGGGCTGCATGGGAGTTCGCTCCTTTATTAGTTATGTTTGAATGAACCCTTGTTGGATGTTTTGATTTTATTAAGATTGTGGATTTTTTTTTTCTAGTATTGGTGAGACTCCTCTCATTAATATGGGATGATGTTTTGTTTGAATTATCGATATCGTCATGACACATTGTGCCCCATGACTCATTTATGCATTTTAGTGATTCTCTATTTTCGACACCATTGTGTTGTGATGATATCCATGACGTTACGCCTCGTGTTTCCGCCTTGGCGGGGTGTAACAGATTGGTATCAGAGCTGATGGTTATAGAGAACTAGGTGGTTAAGCCTAGACTATAGCTTAATAGTCCCTCATATAGATTGCATTTAGGGCTTATATGTAAGTATAAACTAATTATGCTTATTTTCCCAAAGTTCATAAAGTACATCATACTATATACTATATATATAAGTTGAGTTTTCTTTGTTATTTTGAGATCCGTATCCTGATATAGTCTATGTTTTGTGGTCTATTATAGTATGTCTCCCCCTATCCGTAGAAAGTATCGTGCTTTAGTGGCTTTTGTAACTGGGTGTAGGAGGATTAACAAAAGCAGACGGTATAACCGCAAGATTCAAGTTCCCATTGCTATGTGGTCGTGTAGAGTTGAAGAAAAGATGACGTTGAAGGAGGTTGACGGGAAAACAATCCAGGAGTTTGAAACGAAGATAATTGCCAATGATGGCACTATCACCAGAGTTCCGGGAACGTTTCAAGATTACGAAACGTCAGAAGAAGATTCAGTGGAACACCAGGGAAGGAAAGCGACCGTACGGATTTGTGGATCATCCCAAATTCAGCAATGGAGTTACTATGAATGAGTTTTGCACCAGTCGACTTTTCCCAGCAGGATGGTAACATGATGGATGGTTATTAGGGACGAGGACCGATGTTGAAAGGAATGAAGTGGGGATTCGGGTCCTTGAGTCTATTGCATTAGTATGCAAGCCTGTGTGGGAGAAGACAACTAAAGCTGATCGTGACCATGTGTCTCATCACTGCCCATGGTGTTCTAAGTGATTGATGTGTTTTTTAGCTTGTTTTTCTTCCTTTCGACATTTGGAGCCATGTTAGGAATGTTATTTTTAATGTTTGAATATTGAGTATTAATAAGAGTGATTAATTGGTTTATTGACTGTGTTATTTTTTGATTTCGCATTGTTAAGATGCTATGTGGTGTGTTTAGTTCATGAAGTGTCATCATAGGAGGGAGTACAAATGTAACAAGGGGGAATACTATAATTTTGGTGGCCACATAATTATTAACATGCGCCACGACACAGGTGGACTTGCAAGATGATTAAATGGATTATTGTTTTAATGTGCAGTATGTATGCATAGGTTATTGTTAGTATGGATGAAATCATGATCGCATATTATTTCTTCATAATGAATATAATCTTTTTCTATCTGTATAGAAAGAAATTGGCTCCAACCGACGAAGTGTATTCTGCTCAGTAGCTCAACAACTGAGAACTCGAGTTGCTACTCTTATCGCGCCTAGCAACTACAATGCCATCTCACTCAAGTAGCTAACAATACGAATAATTGCTATAATGGTAATAATGGTGGTGGAAAATGGAAATGATGGGAAAACGGATGTTTTCTTTTAAGACATTCTCAATCTTGCAATCCAAAGAAGTTCGATTGGGGAAGGTGGTTAGCGATTAGCGTTACTCGTCTGGATCAAGAAAATGGAAATGTAATTGTTAACTGGGGGTTGCGAGGCAGAGAGAACCAAAAGTAAGATATGCTACTAGCTCACTAGTGAATAAGGCTTTGACTTGGTGGAACACTCAATGTCAAGCAAGAGGACGTGTGGCTGCAATGGCTATGTCATGGAACGATTTTAAGGCATTAATGGTTGAAGAATTCTGCCCAAGTAATGAAATGGAGAAGTTGGAGAATGAGTTTTGGAACACAAGATGGTGGGGAGCTAATCAGGCTGGCCTACACTGATAGGTTTTATGAGTTGGCCAGGTTATTTGGTCCCACACTTAGTACACTGAGTCATTCTCATATTAAGAGGTAATACTGGACTGGTCCTAGATTAGAGTAATGTTCTCGGGCAACCAACCAAACTACTATTCAGAATGCCAATACTGAGGGCCTTAGAATACTTACTGATGGAAGCAGTCAGCTGTGGTACCTTGAAAAAGGTAGTGATAAGAGAAAGGAGTGGAGGGAGACTAGTAAGACTAGATGGATCATGGAATAGACAACAAGAAGGCAAAGATGGGAATGGTTTATGTTGGCAAACAGACAACCTAGTAACGATGGACTGTTGATATGTATCCAAGGTGTTCAAGTGCTATACTCACCACCCAAGACATTCTCAGGTCGTGCAGACTAGGCTTTAACTGTCAGAAGTCTGGGTCATTCGCTAAGGGATTGTAGGGCTCCAATAGACAAAGAGGCTCCAGTGAATGCTGTAGAATGTATAAACAATCCGAGAGTGTGCACTTGAGTGTCGTTATAGTCCAGAATCATTTCCGCAACACTTATGGTCCCCCACAAGTAAATCGTTTTTAGCGCCTGGACAAACTGGGAATTCATATGTGGCATAGAGGGCAGTCGAAACAATAGGAGCAATGGAAACCAAGTTAGAGGAAGAGCTTACAACGTGAATGTGAATGCAATGGAGGCGGTCCAGGATCCTAACGTTGTAACGGGTACGTTCTCTCTGAATGATCACTTTGTTACCGTATTATTTGATTCTGGAGCCGATTTTAGTTTCATATCTACTGAATTTGCGCCCCTACTTAATGTGAAACCTAGTATTGTGAATCCTGGTTATGTGATAGAAGTAGCTGATGGTAAGAAAGTAGAAGTAGATAGAGTTATCTGTGACTGCAAACTAGAACTAGGAAGTTCTCTGTTTAGCATAAACTTAATACCTTTAGGTCATGGAAGTTTCGATGTGATTGTGGGAATGGACTGGTTGTCCCAGCATAAGGCTGTAATCGTATGTCATGAGAAAGTAGTAGAAATACCAGTGGAGGATGGTAGGATCCTTAGGGTACATGGAGAACGGGCGGTAGGAATCACCAAAGCGTTGAAGAGTGCAAAGGAGGATGAACCAAAGTTGAACGACATATCTGTAGTACGTGAGTTTGAGGATGTGTTTCCAGAAGACTTGTCAGGATTGCCTCCGCAACGACAAGTGGAGTTTCGCATAGATCTAGTTCCTGGAGCGACGCCAATTGCGAAGTCTCCATATCGTTTAGCGCCTTCAGAGATGCAAGAATTGTCTGAGCAGCTGCAAGAGTTGCAAGACAAGGGTTTCATACGACCTAGTCATTCTCCATGGGGAGCGCCAGTGTTATTTGTCAAGAAGAAGGATGGTTCGCTTCGTATGTGTATCGATTATAGAGAACTGAACAAGTTGACGGTTTATTAGAATAGATATCCTCTTCAATGGATTGATGATTTGTTTGACAATTACAAGGATCGCGATTTTTTCTCCAAGATAGACCTCTCCGGTAAAGGTTATCGTCATCAACTACGCGTGCATGAAGATGACATACCTAAGACGGCATTTCGAACACGATACGGACATTTTGAGTTTACGGTTATGCCTTTTGGGCTAACCAATGCACCTGCAGTTTTTATGGATCTGATGAACAGGGTTTGTAAACCGTACTTAGATAAGTTCGTTATTGTATTCATCGATGGATCTTACTCTACTCAAAGACGAGGTAGACCATGAAGTTAAAAAATAAGCAGTATAAGCAATTAAGAAGTAACTAGATTATAACTACACTAATTAAGCTAGAAAATGAAGAACAAGGAATTTTAAAAGAAGACTAACCAAAGGCTTCAGCTAAACAGAAGCTAGAATGCTCTTAGAGCTTATCTACAGCTCTGGCTTATCATAGATAAGCCAGTGATTGTCCATGAGAGCCCTTCCCTTTTTAGCTCTCCTTCCATTAGCTAAAATCCAATAAGTACAAGGTATTACTTCTGATTTTAGAGTTAAGGTGTAATTAAGGTTTGTTTAAGCTCAATAATAAGCTTAAAGACTTATTAGAGCTATTGAGAGCTTATATGAGCTTTAGCTTATTTATGAAGAAAAAGTGAGAGCTTATTAGAGTAAACAAAAGAGCTTGAGACAGATTAATTAAGAGTAAAACTGATTCATTAACATAAAACTTTCATTACATTACTTGAAAAGAGATTACAAAAGTTGAAAGAAATTACATAAGCTATAATTGAAAATTAAGCTAAAACTAAAAGCTACTAACTAGCTATGTGTGTGTGTGATAGTGAGGGCTATTTATAGCCAGCTGATGAAGCTTCTAGGTCTTTGCTTGCATCCCAAGCTCCTTCTAATCTCAGCCAATCATTCCATCAATCATTTGAGAGTCATCTTGAGCCGTTGGATGAGATTCAATCTCACACGGATTGCCAGCGTGGCAATCCGTGATGTGACACTTTGTGTTACTTCTGTGAGTATACCCAGTGCAATTCCCAACGTTCTAGTGTGTTTTTTTCATCCAACGTGGCATCTAGCTTGATTTAATTAATAAGAATGGCATGGAATGTCGTTTTCGACCCTTCCATCTTGTTCATAAGCCCCTGAATTGTCCTTTATACCCTCTAATTATGATTTGCCCCATCGTTTTACCCTGGTTAAATTGTGAAGAAGAAGGATGAATAGCACAACTTCTTTTCCCGCTTATTTTTAACTGAACGGGGTAAAACGGATTTAAACTTTGGGGTAATGGCAAATTTAGTCCCTGTGGTTGTTTAACCCAAGTATTGTGTAAAAGAAACTTTTGTAAATGGCAATAATGGTCCTTGTAGTTTTATAAAAAAAGGTATTGGGCTCGGGTTTTGGGCTTTAGGGCTAAGATTTTAGATCCGGGTAAGGTTTTTAGGGTTTAAGGCCCATTTAGGACTTAAGGACCATTTGTGTAACTTTTGGAACTTGAGGGACTTAAATGGAAACACTGGGATTTTTGTCTTCTAGTGGTTGACTTCTGTTGACCAAGGTTTGACTTTCTTTGACTGAAGCTTGACCATAGTTGAGTTTTCTTGGCTTCGGTTTTAAATCCTTGGCTTCTTCTGATTCCTGTGTTCGTGTTTGCCCGTTTTTGACGGCTTTCTTGTGATATTTGTCTTATCCGTACCTGCACACACAAAACAAAAAAACAAGCATATCTTTGCCATTTTTAGTCTGTTTTGGGTCATTTAGGGTGTTAACGGATATGTGTATTTTACACTTATCAATGATGATGATAATGAAGAAGATGGATGATTTAAATAATAAGAAAAATGGCAAAGCATGGTATTAGAGATGAAGATTAAAGAAATTGTGTGTTCAAAGAGGGAAGTTCAGGTGTCTAGGACTAGGGTGGTCAAAGATACAGAAAAAGATAGAAATTTAAAATTTAAGTTCCCTCCTGTTGGCGGTCCCTTATTTCTGGGCGGTCCCTGATTGATAAGGGGACTGCCTGGTGAATTCAGGGGCCGTTTTCTAGAGAGAACAAAATTTTTCCAGTAATTTCCCACAGAAGTATCACATCTCATATTAGTCAAAAATCAAGTAATTATAAACTAACAATGCATCAATCATTAATCTTAAGCATGCAATTTGAATAATCCTTAATAAAATTCACATAAGAGCACAAATTGTCAACTAGCAAGGCATTTATAGGATGACAAAACTATTTTAAATATCATCCTAACATTCGGAAGTCCACAAGCATTGTTCTAGTTTAATGAAAAGACATAATGTTTTAGATAAAAGGGATAATAATAATAATAATAATAGTGATAATCTCTTAGAAATTATGCCAATATCTTTACTTCCTTCTTCTTCCCAACATGCTCTTGAGAGTTTGTCCGATTGACCTTAGTCCTTCTCGGTGAGCATCCCATTGTTGACTTTGAAAAGTTATGGTTTCAGATAAAAGGGTGTTCAAGTCATGGCCTTCATGAGAGGGGGTTTGACAGACTCGAGGATCAAGATTAGATGAAGAGGAAACTTGTTGAGATAGAGAAGAAGAATTGGAGTGAAGTGATTCATCATCACTTTCGTCAACTGTGACAACCATGACTTGAGCAGGTTAGTCAAACCGTTAGTGTTGACTTATGTGTCTGTTGCAAAATATGGTTTATGTGACTCTATGTGTTTATATGTGTTTTTATGTGTTTATGAGGTATTGGTAATCAATCTATTGAGTGTGATCATCTCAATGAGATTAGAATGATGGGAAATTTGTTGAGTTCATTTCGTTCAGTTTTAATGACAAAGAAATGATTGTTGATAATTGAGCGTTTGCAAGTTAATTGTGTAAGTATATATATATATATATGCATACGTATTTTGTGTTAGTTATCTAAGATCGGGTTAGCGATAAGATCATGCGTTAGGGCTTAGATCACTCGAATTAGACGTTTAATTCACTGCAGAAAGTTAGGTAGTTTTGTAACGAGCATAACTCAATCATAAAAGATCAAATAAATAATTTACAACATACTGGAGATAACCACAGAGAGTCTACTTTCCAGAAAAGTTAGCCTCATGAGTTTTTATGGTCGGAAAGTGGGTCAAATGGTCATTACAAAATCAGTGTGTAAAACAGTGACGAATTTCAGTTTTGATTTTTATTTTTCTAAAAATACTTAGACATTGAGTTAGAGGCTCTAAGTCAAGTGGAAGTTAGTTCATATATTGTGTGTGTCCCCTGAATTTTGGCTAAGGTCATAGTGAGGTCTAAGTTGGTTAACCAATGTCATACTTTTAGAAGGTCAGATTCTGGACAAATTCTGGACACTTTAGATTAATGAATTTCTAAAGAGTATTTGTAGAAGGGTAAGGACTTTGGGGGAGCTAGGAGAGGTTCATAAGACATGTATGTAACATGGTGAATTTTGGTTTAAATTATTGAAGTGTTTAATTAGGGCGTTTAGGACGCGTAAGTGAATATAAAATTCTGCTCTAAACCAGAAAGTTTAAAGTGTAACATTGAAGTATAATTGGCATACGTAAGAGTTGGAAAAGGGTTGAATTGAGTATAGTCTGTCCATCATAGTTGAGGTTACATCATATTGGGTTGAATACCTAATTGGTGGTAACTTATTGTGTGCTTAATTGTTTAGATTATCCTTGAAGTTTTTTGAAGCGTTGTTGGATTCATTTGGAAGCTAAGCGTCAGGTGAGTTTCATAGTCCCACTTTTAAATGTTTTTAAATTGGGATGAAGATGATGCTAAATGTTTTGAATTGCTGTGATTATGTGTTTTGCTTTCATGTGGACATTATGTGATTACTATATGACTTATTGTTTCATATATTTTGTGTGACCTCTGAATTTTTACTAAGGTCATAGTGGGGTCTAAGTTGGGTAATTAATGCCATACTTTTAGAATGTCAGATTCTGGATAAATTTATAACACTTTGGATTAATGAATTTCTAAGGGGTATTTATAAAAGGGTAGTGACTTTGGGAGAGCTATGAGAGGTTCATAGGACATATATGTTAAAGGGGCATGGTGAATTTGGTTTAAATTATGGTGTGCTTTATGAAGTGCGTTTAGGGCGCACTTGTAAGAGTAAAATTATGCTTAAATTCAGAAAAGTTTATGGAGTAGTCATTTAAAGTATAAAGTAACATGAAGAATGAGTAAAGGTTTTTAATGATCTTTAGGACTATGATAGATAGCCTAGGTATCCATCATAGTTGAGGTTACATCATATTGGGTTGAATGCCTAATTGATGGTAGCTAATAATGTGTTTAATTGTTTAGATTGTTCGTGATATTTTGTGAAGTTTGGTTGAATCTTTTTGGAAGCTAAGCATCAGGTGAGTTTCATAGCCCCTTTTTCTTATGTTTTATTGGGGTGAAAATGATGCTATGTGTTAAACTGTTTTAGTTGCTGTGATTATTTGCTACGTGGTTATTGTTTCGTGATTAGTTCGGTTAGGAGTGGTCTTTACTACTAAACTCAAACCAACTGAAGGGTTGAAATAATACCTACTGAATTGTGTGGAAAGGCTCCATGGCTTAGTGATCAATTGGAGTAGTTTGTGATGTGATTAGTTCGGTTGGGAGTGGTCTTTACTACTCAATCAAATCCAACTGAAGGGTTGAAATAATACTCAATGATGTGTGGTCCAGGCCTAAGTATAAGTTCTAGCTGGTAGACTTTTAGGTGCGTAAGTGACATATGAATCGGGGGTAACGTTCCTACCTATTATGTGGATTGCATGTTAACATAAGTTCATAAATTGCATAGTTGTCCTATATTGTTTTGATAATCGCAGTAATTGGTTTTGAAAGGTTTATAACGTGAGTCTTAAACCTATGACTCTCACCAACCTTTGTGTTGACGTTTTAAGCATCATTTTCAGGTGAGCATGATGGAAATAAGATTTAAAGAAGTGGCTAGTAAGAGACCATAGGATGTCATGAAGATTTCTATTTCTTGTCTTGAATTTTTGCATTGATTGAATTTGGATAATTGTTGCATGTCTTTCTATTGGCGAGAACTTTCGTTTCATCGATAAAGACGCCTTTTGGATTTTTGGTTAGGTTTTGGGTATTGTTATGACACTATGTGTCTTTGCTTTACTTTAGCTTTCATTTTAGTATTCTCTATAGAGACACCGTGTGTTGTGATGATATCCATTCTTGTTTACGCCTCGCGTTTCCGCCTTGGCGGGGTGTGACAGATTGGTATCAGAGCTGATGGTTATAGAGAACTAGGTGGTTGAGCCTAGACTATAGCTTAAGGGTCCCTCATATAGATGCATTTAGGGCTTATGTGTAAGTATATACTAATTATGCTTATTTTCCCAAAGTTTTATAAAGTACCTTATATTATATACTATATATATGTTATATTATTTTATATATATATATATTTATATATATCTTATAATAAGTTCAGTTTTCTTTGGTTATTTCTGAGATCGGTGTCCTGATATAGTCTATGTATGTGATCTATTGTAGTATGTCTCCTCCTATCCGTAGAAAATATCGTGCTTCAGTGGCTTTTGCAACCGGGTGTAGGAGGATTAACAAAATCAGACGGGGTAACCGCAAGATTCGAGTTCCCATTGCTATGTGGCCTTGTAAAGTTGAAGAAAAGATGACGTTGAAAGAGGTTGACGGAAAAACAATCCAGGAGTTTGAAACGAAGATAATTGCCAAGGATGGCACTATCACCAGAGTTCCAAGGAAACTTTTCTACAGGGTACGAAAACGTCAGAAGAAGAGTCAGTGGAACGACCAAGGGAACGCGACCTGTACGAATTTGTGAATCATCCACAACTTCAGCAAAGGAGTCACAGGAATGAGTTTGCACCACATTGGCTACCCCAGTCAAGTGGTAACATGAATGGATGGTTAGTAGAGGACGAGGATGAAGTTGAAAGGAATGAAGTGGATTCAGACCTTGAGTCTACTGCAAGTAAGCAAGATGTGTGGAAGACAATAAAGCTGTCGTGACTGTGCGTCTTATCACTGTCCATGGTGTTCTAAGTAGTTGTTATGTTTTAGCTTGTTTTGTTTTCTTTCGGCGTTTGGAGCCATATTAGGGATGTTATTTTTGATGTTGGATTTTAAGTATTATTAGATAAAGTGATTACTAGGATTATTCTTTGTGTTATGTGTTGGGTTTATTTGTTTCAAGGTGCTATGTGGTGTATTTAATTGTATGAAGTGTCTTCATAGGAGAAAGGAGTACATGTGAAATGGAGGATTTATATTATGGTGGCCAACATAATTATACATTCGCCACGACATAGGTGGACTTGCAAGTATGATTACATGGATTATTGTGATGTGTAGTTTGTATGCTGTGGTTATTGATTTGAGATGAAGAGATTTGAGCCGTATTATATCGTCTAATGAATTAATTTTTATATCCTTATAGAAATGGCTCCAAACCGACGAAGTGGTCCTAGTAGTAGCAACAACAACGAGAACCCCGACGTTGCCTTAATGTCATCGCCACTGGCAATACAAGCCATCATCACTCACGTAGCTAACAATGCGAACAATGCTAATAATGGTAATAACGGTGGTGGAAATGGAAATGATGGGAACAACGTGAGATGCTCTTTTAAGGAACATTCCAATATTGCAATCCAAGGAGTAAGATGGGAAAGTTGAGTACCATAGCGCTTACTCGTTGGATCGAGAAAATGGAAAATGTAATTGATAAAAGTAAGGTGTGACCGAGAACCTATAGTGGAGATATGCTACCAGCTCACTAGTAAATAAGGCCTTGACTTGATGGATACAACCCATGTACAAGAAAGTAGGAGTGTGGCTGCAATGGCTTTATCATGGAACGATTTTAAAGCATTAATGGTTGAAGAATTCTGCCCAAGTAATGAAATGGAAAAGTTAGAGAATGAGTTCTGGAATCACAAGATGGTAGGAGCTAATCATGCTGCTTACACAGATAGATTTCATGAGTTGGCCAAGTTCGGGGTTCCCCCCCCCAACCCCGGTCTTTTTCCCCCACCACCCACCCAACACACCCCCCCTCACATTTAGTTACACCTGAGTCATCTCGTATTAAGAGGTACATTGCTGGACTGGCTCCTGAGATTAGAGGAATGCTTCGGGCAACCCAACCAACTACCATACAGACTGCAATATTGAGGGCTTGAATAACTTACAGGATGACTGCAGTCAGCTGCAGGTACTTGACAAAAGGTAGTCGATAAGTGAAAGGAGAAAATGGATGAGCCTAGTAAAGGACTGGAGGATTTTAGAATCGACAACAAAGGCAAAGACGGGAACTGGTTAGTGCCCAATAACTCTGCTAGAAATGAAGCCGGGAACTCAAATCCTAAGTGTAACAAGTGCTTTACTCATCACCCAGTAAATGGATTCTGCAGATTGTGCTTCAATTGTGGCCGGCCACTATAGGTACTATATATACCCTCTCCTAGCCTTGGAGAGGGGTTGGTTGTTCCATTTTACCATTTTCATAATACATTTCATCCATTTTCCATCCATTCTATCTCTAACATCACAACCCGCATCTCACTCTTGTTCTTGGTTTGATCATAAGATTACTAATATTCTACAAAGAGTGTTATCTACACTAATAATAGAAGTCTTCAATACATTTTGAGCAGAAAGAGTTGAATATGCGCCAGAGGCGATAGATTGAGCTTTTTAGCGACTACGACTGCGAAATTCGTTACCACCCGGTAAAGCGAACATAGTAGCGGACACATTGATTAGAAAGGAAATGATCAAACCTAGACGAGTCCGTGCTATGAGCATGACGATCTATCGGGCATAAAGACAAAATATTGGAAGCACAGGATGAAGTTTCCAAGGACCTCAATGCCTCAACAGAAATGTTGCGAGGGTTAGACAAACAATTCAAAAGAAGGAAGGACAGTGGATTATATTTCATGGATCAAATCTAGATTCCATTATCAGGAAATGTAAGAACTCTGATTATGGACAAAGCCCATACCTTAAAGTATTCTGTACATCTGGGAACAGATAAGATGTACTATGACTTAAGAGATTTGTATTGGTGGCCAGGAATGAAAAAGAACATTGCAATGTACGTTAGCAAGTGTTTGACCAATTCAAAAATTAAAGCTGAACATTAGAAGCCCTCAGGATTACTTTAACAACCAAAAATCCCAGAGTGGAAATAGGAGAAGATAACCATGGATTTGGTCACAAAACTGCCTAAAAGCAGTAGTGGGTATGATACGATTTGGGTTATTATAGGCAGATTGACCAAGTCTGCTCATTTCCTACCTATTTGCTAAGATTACAAGATGGAGAAGTTGGCAAGAATTTATATCAACGAAGTTGTAGCAAGGCACGGTGTGCCCGTGTCTATCATATCTGATCGTGATAGCCGATTTACGTTACAATTCTGGCAGACACTTCAAAAGGCATTAGGAACACAGTTGGATATGAGTACGGCTTACCATCCTCAAACAGATGGTCAGAGTGAATGTACTATCCAAACCCTAGAGGATATGCTCAGGGCATATGTCATCGATTTTTGAGGCAGTTGGGATACTTATCTTCCCTTAGTTGAGTTCTCCTATAACAATAGCTATCATTCAAGCATTAAGTGTGCACCATTTGAAGCACTATACAGACGAAAGTGTAGATCACTCGTTATTTGGGAAGAAGTTGGTGAGCCTAAAAATTATGCAAGAGACAACCGAAAAGATAATCCAGATAAAGAAAAGGCTTAAAACAGCAAGAGATCGTTAGAAAACCTACGCTGATAACCGGCATAAACCTATTGAGTTCAATGTCGGCGATCGTGCGTTACTTAAAGTATCACCGTGGAAAGGAGTGGTACATTTCGGTAAGAAAGGGAAACTAGCACCAAGATCTGTGGGTCCATTCAAAATTATTGAACGAGTTGGCCTAGTAGCCTATCATCTGAGACTACCTCAAGAGTTAAGCATCATTCACGATACGTTTTACGTGTCGAACCTTAAGAAGTTCTTAGCAGATGCAAACCTATAAGTGCCACTGGAGGAAATCAGGATAAGCGACAAATTACACTTTGTAGAAGAGCCTGTTGAGATTGTGGATCGTGAAGTAAAGAAGCTAAAACAAAGAAGTATTCCAATCGTTAAGGTTTGTTAGAATTCTAAACGAGGAGAAGAATTCACATGGGAGCGTAAAGATCAATTCAGAAGCAAGTACCCTCACCTCTTCCATAACGCCTCGCAAGCTGACGTCACCAGTTGAACTCTAAAGATCAGAGTTCCCTTAACGGGGGATGACTGTAATACTTTGAAAATTTCAGGTCATTACTTTAATCAATACTTTTATTATTTATTTTACTTTGATTAAAATTTACTTTTTATGATTTACCGGATAAGTTATCTCGCGTTTGTAGTAAAACGTTTATTAAACATGAACCCGTCTTTAGATTAAATATCCATATACATGCTCTATGTAATTTATTATTTTACAAAAGTATCCCATGTGTGGTAATTTTATTTTTATTATATACGTTTTCGCTTTGTGGTTTCGCCTAAACTCTTACAATATTTTACATATATACCCGTTAGCCCTAAAACTATCCACTTATTATAAATTTTACACAAAATTAACCATAACTCCTACTATGGGATGAAATTGTACACTCATGGACATGTGTCTATGAGTTAACTTTATTCTTTTGCACTTAGGTATGTTTTGGTTAGTGATTCATAAGGTTGAGACACTTGGAAGATGTGTTGCATGCCTTAAAGTAATCTCACTACTCCACTACCTCATCTCCTCATTTCTCCCATAGTTATTATCTTCTACTGCATGCTCTACTCCCTTGCTGATTGCAATAAGCATGCAAACACCATCTCCATATTTTTTTTGATCCTACAAAAATACTATCCAAAAGTTAAAGATTAAAGTCTAGTTCAAGTTCTAAATTTGTAATCTTTTCAAGCACCATTAAAGATCTTTTATTAACGGGTTAAGATTTCTTTGGTAATATAAGGGTTAAGTGAATATCATAAGGGTTTATTCAAGCATTTGGTTGGGTTAGAAATGGTTTGTGTTGAAGAAGTTTAATCAAGTTTGGTTGATTATTGTTATAATTCATCATCATTTTCATTTCTCTTTTGTAAGGTTGTTATTATAATTGTTTCTCTAAAATTTTTGTCTTGTAAATTATTTTCTTTTGATGTAATTTCTGTGTTTATATGTATTTATACACTTTATTGAGTATTTGTATAAATTATAGCATTGTACACAAATAATTTGGACTAGAAAACTTGATAAAGGTGGATTTGCAACATTAATTTCGGGACAGATTTTGAATAGTAGGTTTAGGAGGAATTCTGGAAATTTTGGTAATCTGTGGTGACTTATAAAAAATATAGGGACCTAGGTTAATGCCTTAGCTTCATTTGGCTGGGCGGAATGAGTCATTTTGACTCCCGATGAGTTTTCTAGAAAATAAACGGTGTAGGTTGTCGGAAACTGCACACATAATTTTATTGGACTATAATACCAAAAATTTGTATAAATGTCACTATTTTTGTAAAACTAAAACTTGTAGATAACATGCTAACTTTAATTTTGGCATTTGGATTAGCCTCAACAGATGTACGGTTTGGGAGATACGTCTGTTTTCCCGAGGCGGTAAAAATATGTGAAAAATCAATTTTGGTAACTATGGGTAAATGGTAATTACACTTATGTTATGTAAATTTTGAAATTATGGGGGACACTAATATGTAAAATAAACTCGTTTACCTTTCCATATGCATAAAAACTAAACCAAGACCATTTATGGATTAGGAGTTATAAACACGTGAAGTTGAATGAAACCAGAAAATTTGGTAGCCCATTACATGTTAGATTTATAAACACTAATTTGGATATATGTAATTGGACGTATAATCATTAATGTGGATTCATATTTTTGGGATTAAGTGTTACAATGGGTAATTATTTTTAGTCTTACAAGTATAACTTGATATTTGTTTTTGGACCCAATTATTTTTATAAAAACTAAAACTTCAAGTAAAATGATAAATATTTTATAAAACCTTATTTATATTTGTTGTGTAATATTTTTATATTCTAAGTCGCTGTGACAACCATGACTTGAGCAGGTTAGTCAAATCGTTAGTGTTGACTTATGTGTCTGTTGCAAAGTATGGTTTATGTGATTTTATGTGTTTATATGTGTTTTTATGTGTTTATGAGGTATTGGTAATCAATCTATTGAGTGTGATCATCTCAATAAGATTAGAAGGATGAGAAATTTGTTGAGTTCATTTCGTTCATTTTTAATGACAAAGAAATGATTGTTGATAATTGAGCGTTTGCAAGTTAATTGTGTAAGTAAATATATACGTATACGTATTTTGTGTTAGTTATCTAAGATAGGTTTAGCGTTTAAGTGTTAGATTAAGAAAATGTAAAATTTCTATTTTTAGAAAGTTAGGTTGGAAATGAAAAGTTATTTTTAGAAAGGTAGTAAACTGCGTTTATGCAAAAAGGTATAGTCAAATTAATTAAGATTTTTATAAAAATTAAAGGAAATATAAATAAATATATAATTAATAAAAAAAAGATAAAGGGGTATTCGGCCGAGTTTAGGAAAAAAAAAGAAAAAAAAAGAAAAAGAAATAAAATACTAATCCTAATCTAATAACTAGTTAGAGTTAGTTTAGGATTCTACCTAGGTGCCTATATATACTATAATTAAAGTCCTAATTCTAATCTAAACCCTAATTTAGATTAACCTACAACACTCTACTATGAGGCCATAATTATAAACATAAAATACACCTAACCCATATTGCTTGAGTTCGCCGGCCTATAGAGAGAAAAGAGAGAAGACGGTTTTTTTTTGGATTTGATATTAAGGTACGATCCGATCTTTTTAATTTTAGTTTGTTTATAATTATAGTAATCAAAACGTGATGGATTAGGGTATAAATAAGGTTTATAAGTTTGGGAATTTAATTTTCTGGATGATATAGATTATTAATAGTTGGTTGATCATTAGATGAATAGGTTACGTGCTTTGAGTATACGTTTGGGTTTAAAAACGGTCTGAATAATCGTTTAATTCAATGCAGAAAGTTAGGCAGTTTTGTAACGAGCATAACTCAATCATAAATGATCAAATAAATAATTTACAACATATAGAGTCTACTTTCCATAAAAGTTGTCTTCGTAAGTTTTTATGGTCGGGGTAGTGGGTCAAAGGGCGTTTACAAAAATCAGTGTGTAAAAATGTGATGTATTCTCAATTTTGGGTTTTGTTTTTTCTAAAAAATACTTGTAGAACATCTAGTTAGAAGCTAAAAATCACGTGGAAGTTAGTTTATATATTGTGTGTGACCCCTGAATTTTTTCTAAAGCTATAATGAGGTCTAAATTGGTTATCTAACGTCATTCTTTTTGGTTAGGTCAGGTTTCTTTCGACGAATTTAGGGACACTTTGCGATTAATGAATTTCTAAGGGGTAATTGTTAAATGGGTAATGGCTTGGGGAGAGCTTGAAGTGGTTTTTCTTTTTGTGTTTTTTTTTTTTTTTTTTTATATGACAATTATATGTAGCATGACAACTTTGGTTTAAATTATGGCGAGTGTTTAAGTGGTGCGTTTAGGACGCGTAAGTGAGTATAAAATTTTGCTCAAAACCAGAAAATTTAAAGAGTAGCATTTAAGTATAAATGGCATATGTAGGAGTTGGAAAAGGTTTAAATCAAGTATAGAGCTATGGTAGATAGCTTAGATATCCATCATAGTTGAGCTTACATCATATTGTGTTTGATGCCTAATTTATGGTAGCTTATTGTGTGTTTAATTGTTAGATTGTCTGTGAAGTTTGTGAAGCTTTTGTGGAATCTTTTGGGAAGCAAAGCGTCAGGTGAGTTTCATAGTCCCTTTTTTTAATGATTTAAATTGGGATGGAAATGATGATAAGTGTTTTGGAAATGTTTTGAATTGCTGTGATTATGTGTTTTGATTGCGTGTGGACATTATGTGATTGCATATGGCTTGTTGTTGCATGGGATTATTGTGTTGTGTAGAGGATTCATTAATGGTGGGGCTGTTCATTATCACGGATCGTAATTTAAGAATGATCATCTTAGTGGATTGGTGTGGGTTCAGGCTAAAATATAAGTTTCAGCTGGTCACTTTTAGGTGCTATGTGACGTATGTCGGCGATCCGAGTGGGGTACGCTACCCATGTATCTGTATGGTTGGTTTGATATGGGATTTGGTTGCGTGTTTAGCATAAGTTTATATTTTGCATAATTGTCCTATATTGTTTTGTTAATCACAGTAATTGGTTTGGAAGGTTTATAATGTGTGTCTTAAACCTATGACTCTCACCAACCGTTGTGTTGACGTTTTAAGCATCATTTTCAGGTGGAGCAATCCGGGGGTAGCTTAAAGAGATGTGGCTAGAAAGTGACCCATAGGATGTCTAGGAGTTTATGGCCTTTATTGGTTTGAATTTTGCATTGTTTGAATTTGGATAATTATTGCATGTCTTTCTATTGGCGAGAACTTTCGTTTCATCAATAAAGACGCCTTTTGGATTTTGGTTTGGTTTTTGGGTATTGTTATGACATTTTGTGTCTTTGCTTTACTTTAGCTTTCATGTAGTATTCCTATAATAACATCGTGTGTTGTGATGTATTCTTTTCTTGTTTACGCCTCTACGTTTCTGCCATGGGCGCGGGGTGTGACATTCTTGGAGGGGTCACCTATGATGGGTAATATTATTTAAGAAATGCCCAGGGTGTTTTGGATGGAACAACCTATGATGGGTACACTCTTACTGTGCTTGAATAAGGTGGCATACTAAACAAGTCTTACGTCTCAGTTTCATGAAACTTGAGTTTTGTAATCATTGTTTTATACACACGGGAATATTTATGTTGTCTTGAATAAAGTGGCAATACATACTTTGATCAGTGGTGGTCTAACTATACATACGTTTTTGTGACTATTTGGGAATTGAAATGGTCGCGCATATTTTACACTCTTTGAATTATGTCATTTCTAATACCATTCTGGGAACATACAAGTTTGAAAAGTGTCCACATACTCTTACAGAACTTTGGTTCAATCATTTTACTTTCACGAATACCTATGAACTCGCCAACTTTAATATTGACACTTTTTAAGCATGTTTTTCTTAGGTGAATTAGATTCTTGGCCTACTTGATGTGCACTGGAGTCTAAATTTGACAAGATTTCATTTATGGATTTCTACTTACATACAAATAATCAAATCTTGTTGGGTTGCTTTTAAGCTTTTCATTGTGATGTAATTATGAGGACAAATGTTATATCAATTTCCACAAGGAAATCAACGTGAGTTACTTTTCAAACGACACATTTAGAGGTCGTTCTCTTGTATCTAGCGCTGTGTATTATGAAGTAACGCCCCCGAACACATTTTCGCTGCGACACATTTTTGGGGGTGTTACAAAAATATAAATCCTTATTCCACAATAATGATTAAAGAAAATCAAATCAGGGTTTCTTGTAACCCTTGCGGATTTTCTAGTTTCACAATGTGCAATTCTAGTCCTTTGACTTTTTTACTTTTACAATTTTCGTCGGAACTGTAATCGTGTTGACGGTAGTAAATCTATATTTTCATTGGTTCAATAATGTTTTATTTCATATATTAAACCTTTTTAGAGGTTTACAATCTTATTTGATCACTATCCGGGAGGTTGTCCCGCAAACGGTTTAAAATGTCAAACAACGCGTTTCGGCACTAATATAAAGCAATTTAACTACAAAACATGTCATGTAAATAGTCTAAGTTCATGTAAAAGTGGTTTTAAACTCAATAAAAATACTAAGAAGCTTCGTGTCATGTTTTAAAATCACGAACTAGGAGTATTAAGGTAACTCGACACAAAACGAAGCAACCCGAGACCCCCTAGGATTCCATAACCGGTCGAACACCCCTTAGGGGTAAATGTGGCATAATTTTTTGCATCATTTCCCAAGCCTACAAGATATTATTCCATTTCTTACACACACATTCCCATTTCAAACACACACAACAAAATTTGTTTTTCTCTCCTCTCCTCTCTTGGTTTTAGTCCGAACACCACTAATTTTTATTATTTCAACTTTGATAAAAACTGAAGTTTAAAAAAAAAAAAAAAAAACACACAAAGTCTAAGCATACGGGTTGAATTTTGTTAGGCGTGGATTAAAAAAAAACATCGTTTGGGTTGTTGTGGTTTCGTGTCGAGCTCGTCTTCAAAATCCCTCTTTTGTAAGTCTTCATAATTTAAATTTAACTTGTACTTCGATTATATATATAAAATGTGCATAGATGGGTTAGTTTACGGTGCGTTTTTAAAATCAAACTGAAAATTGTTACGAAGCCTCTTATAGGGTGCGTTTTCGTTCGGAATCAAGGAAAAAGGAAGACGAGGGTTTTGTCATTTGATAAAGTGGTTGCGTTGGTGAGATAACATTATTTGCTTATTTTAGATAATAGTTTATTTGGCTTATTGATAAGCTCCAGTGAGCTTATTTTGGTTCGAAAACCACAAGGGACAAAAAGCAAGTGTTTTTGGTTATTTACCTCTTAAGTCATATTTTCGTAGCTTATTTTAATAGCTTATTGTGTTAACCAAATGTACTGCGTAGCTTATTAGCTTATTAATAAGTTAAACATACTAGTTTTGGGCTCGCTCACGGCCCAATAAGGCCAAATAAGCTGCTGCTTATTGTGGACCTTATTGTGGTCCGGCTTATTTTGATAATTATTGATTGGGCTTATATTACTAATGGGCTTTAGTATTGGGCCTAAATCAAATTTTATACCTAATAATAACCCATTGGACTCCTATTGGGCCTTAAAGCCCAATAAGTGAAAATTGTCGTTTTAAGCTCCTAAAAATGGTTTTTTAAAACTCATTTACACCGTATCGTTAAGCTAGTCTTTGGTAGGATGTATTTTGGCAAATCGTGTGAAAGTAGATTTTGAGTAATTGTCAAAAAATTGATTTATTGTGGAAAAGTGTTTGGAAGATAAAGTTTAAAAACCTTGGAAAACGTTTTATAAACAAACGGGTCACGCCGAAATTTCATAAGAATCTTATACTTAGAATATTTTCCAAAACTTACCTTTAGGACGAAAGAATAAAATATTATTATTTTAGTAAAATCGACTACAAGATGAAATAAATACTTTTATATTTTATAAATTATAAAACTTCTCCGAATTGTTTTGTATAATTAAAACGTGTCATTTCTTACATCAAATACAATTAAACAATGCAACTAGGGTTTAACGGATGGATTTACCGGAACATATTCATTTGCGTTTATTATCTAAGACTTGTTATTTTACTTGTCTATTTTCTTAAATAGTATAAGTATATTTATTCTAAAGTTCATACTTCAGCATTATCTTCTTACATGTCTAAATCACCAACCTCAATTGCAACCATACTATAAAATCGTTAACACATAACATTTTCAAAACTCCTATGCATCACTTTTAAGTGCACATTCAAACATAAAGCTAAGTCAAACAAATTGCTAGGTCATGTCTGGAAGCCATTGTTTGACTGTCATATATTCAGCTACTTATCATCTTGTTAAGGTGAGTTCTCGTAGCCCCACTTTTCAAACTATTTTCTGTTGGGGAAAAATGATACTCAAATTCATTTCAATGCTTTTTCATCTGTACAAAACTTCTATTCATTTTGATACATGCAATGTGCTTATGATTATGTGTATGTATGTTACTATGTGAATTTAGTAATTGATATTGTGAATCTGCCTATAAGATCAATTCATGCAAAGTTCTATGTGGAATTCTGCTCAACACTACATACATACAACTATTTGCCGACCTATGTTTAGCTCCAGCTGGTAGGCTTTAGGTGCGGAGGACTATAAACGCTCAGACCATTATGAATGGTTGGTATCATTGATATGTTATGAATCAATTCAAACACTATGATAGCATGGGTTTGCTATGTGGAAATCAAACACTATGATAGCATGGGATTGCTATGTTAGAAGTCTAAATCAAATGCATGCATTCTGTTTTCATATTGTACAACTATCTACTACTTAAAACATTGGCATAGCAACTGGATTTACTTCTAATCCTTGCAGTCACCTACTTTCATGTTGACCTTTTTGAGTTTCATTTTTCAGGTGATGCATTTGTACGTTGGAGCTCAAGATAGATGCCTTAGAGACTAGGCATCAGAATCCCGTGAGGGATTTCATAGTTGATGGATTCATTGAGACTTTTTTTTATGTTCTGAGATTATTCTAGACTCATTTCGTCCCTATTTTAGGACTTGGTTGTAATAAATTCAAAACTATGTGATGGGTTCATTGACTTTAATGACACAAGTTCATACTTGTCATCGGAGATTGTAGTGACATTTTGGTAATGCATTTTATATTTATCTATTTTGTATCATGGGTTTTGACGATTCATTCTTCGTCGCATCTCGTGCTTCGGCCGCCATCGGGGTGTGACAGGTTGTATCATGGCACTGGTTAAAGAACTAGGTGGTTTGCGCCTAGGACTATAACCTAGGAACCTTCATATAGTTTGCATAATAGGATCTATGTATGCCTATTACTTGCTTTGTGTGTACGTATCGTCTATCGTATATCGTATATCGTAATAGTTAAGTCAATCATTGGGATGTGTGGACTAGATACTAAGTATAACTAGGAAAGGATGCATCTATAAATACAGTGGCCAACGTAATTATGAATGTATCACAACCCATGCGGACCTAGTCATCCCGCTCACTCAAATGGTGTTGACACCTATTATCCTAAAACTTAACCCATATCACAACAATAAGCCCTACCAATAAGCAATAAGCTAGAAAGAGAGAAAGGAAAAATGGAAGATTTATTAGAGAGAGAAAGTAGAGAGGTGGATGATTACACACACACAAGTGAATGAAATGGTAACAAACACCCTCGCTATGTGTGGATAGGGTCCTGTTTATACCCTAAGCCTTTCATATGGCGTATGGGCTTTTCTACTTGGGTCGGGCTTAGCTTAAAGTGGGCTAAGAGCCCAAAACATGGACAATATTAGATTACAATCCATCCTTTAAACCCCGATAGCCTTTACTTAACAAGACTAATTGTAACTAATAAGACCGATAACATTCTTGTTCGACTAATATAAAATTAAGGCTAACAATCTCCTCCAATGTTAAGGTCTCTTTCTTTAAACTCCTCCATTGTTGAGGTCTTTAAGGATGTGAAGGACTTGATCTTCTATGTTGACGTTCTTGTACGATCGATAACATTCTTGTAGGAGGTTGTCTTGTTTTATCATTGTCTCCCCTGATGTTGAAGATATGACTTTTGACGTTTATGTTTTGCCTTGTTTATCTTTGGTCTTGTCTTTGTCATTTCTTATTTGTAATGGCTTTGTTCATTCATGCTTTGTGATATTGATCTTGAGCCTTTATCTTTTGACTTTGAGATCTTGAGATCTTTATCTTGCATCATCTCCTTGACTTAAATCATCTTGATTTTACTTTCTTGATCAACTTGTGCTCTTGACCGACATACTCATACTTATTGCATTCTTTGTTTGACTTATATGAACATTAGGCTAACAATCTTTCCAAAATATGATTCTTGATTTGACTTTGAAGATCTTTTAAGGAAGTTTAGCATCAACAATCTTTATGCTGAATGATTGACTTTGAAAGCTTGAGTATGAGTATGTGGTAATGAATCCGAATTTGCTAGTACATGGTTGCAACACCGATAATTGAATCTGCATTTAAAAAGTTAGTGATAAACAACAGATATGGACAAAAGTGTCTTTGTCACTTCGTCGAATATGGTTACAATAACCACGGTTCCCTGTTAATCAGTATAAATACTGCATGTGATCAGATAGAATTCATATGACTCTTCTTGACAGGGTTTCGCAGCTGTACTAGCCGTTCTCGTTACTGGAGCATCTCAAAGCAGACAACACGGTAAGAGTGACTCAGATAGTTACTATCTTTCTGATTAAGTCATCAATTCATTTACTGGAACAAGTTTTGATTCAACATAGATCGCTCATCGTTTTTCTTTCCAATTGACATAAGTTTGATCATATAGATTCGCGCAAGTCACGTAACAAGAGCTTGTTTGGATGTTGGTAAGCATGATTTCCTTCTTCAATGTGAATACTTAAAGTATCACTCGGATTTTCTGGCCAGATCTCAAGGATAATGATAGGACTCTTTGTTACAGCTTGTGGAACTTTTTGGGTTATTCATACAAGTGTATTTTGACATTGTGTCCTAATGAGATTTATAATTTGATCTCTTTGGCTCTAGACTCGATTTGTGCACTTTGTTTTTAGTTATCGTGAGATTGGAGCAGACTGCCGCCTATTCAATATCACAATCTCGGAGTGAGATGTCAATAGATAACGTGTGTATCTCCGTGACAAATGAGACAAGTTTCTTTTGAGAGAAACTCGAATGGCTAGGAAGGGTTGTGCATTGCATCACTAGGTCCATGATGTCCTCTTTAATATCAACAATCATCTTTGTGATTTTTTATAGATTATGTATTGACCCGGTTTCTGCCTAAGTTGTGTGGAGGGCTTCTTTGTTTTCACCCTTTATCCATACATTTCTTTTTAATTCTTCAACCCCTTCAATTCTTACCAAGACGTCATTACTAACACCTTGTTGTGATTGTTCCAGTGTTAGCTTAATCTTAGTCAGCATTTTGCCTTATTACTCATTTCCTCAATCTACCTAAGGACTACTATTTCTAACTATGGATTGTCCTTGGGTAGATCCCTCCGGTTCTGGTTGGATCGTAGGACTTATTCCTAACCTAACCATCTTATGACTTCAGAATCGTCGTGAAATTAATAGGTTGTTGGGTATGAGATCGAACCATAAAACCATTTTCTGACATTGTTATTTTCAAATACTCCCCCTACACATGTGCTCTGAGATTCGATTTGCTTAGCACCATGACAGGAAGAGTTACACTGTAATAGTCTTAAAAGAACACATTTTTTCTATTATATATTTAATCATTTATTTTTCTCCCTTATTTTATATAATAAAACACTTAGTATTTGAAATACCAATTGATTAAAATTTGACATGAAAAATTCCATGGGGAGAAAAATTATACCGCGATATTGCATGAATTTAGTTTCCAATAGCTCCCCTTCAACAATATTTGTAGGATACCAATATTTATTAAAACTTGACATTGGAATGAAAAAATGATATGACACCACAAAATGTTGAAGATGAAGTGAGATGCCTTAGTGAACAATGTATATTATTATTTGACATTATAAGTTCCACATTTTAATTTTACGAAATGCGTTTGGATACATAAAATTGATATTTATGAGATGTACCCAACACATTAAAAGGCTTTGGTTTTAAAAGCTCCCTCTCAAAAATTGATTCACTTATAAAATGACATTCTTCGTACCATAATTTTTAAACATATTCGAGGAAGGGAGTGTTGAACACGCAAGTTTAACAAATACCACTTTTTATGGAAAAATAACACAAATTATATTGTAAACAATTTAACATTGAAAGTTCTTTTTGAAAAATTGTGTTCAACGATTTTTTCTATTAAAATAACATGACTAGAAGAATTTCTTCTATTTTTAGAGTAAGCGCACTGAAGCGTACACTTCCCTATTACATTCGGGTCTGAGTTATGCACTGAAATGTACATAATTCATAAAGAAAATTTAGAAATGACATGTTTTGAAACGTTTGAACTCTTGCTCGAACTTCATTTACACACTTGTGTCAATGTTAATCGACATTTCTACGTACGTAAATATTATCGATTCCAAGAGACATGCCGAGAAGATTCTTTTTGGTATTTTTGAAATTTTCTAATTTTTTATTTTGTTTTTTTAGATTTTATATTTTTCTATTTCTTTTTGTTGGTTTTATATTTTTGTATTTTTTTCAAAAATATTTATAAATCAAAATAAAGAGAAAAATAAAAATATTTACAAATTTGATGTTTGATGGATCAAGCAAATTCGTTTTCCAGAACCTTCAGTTCTTTTGGAGTTAAACATCTCATACCGAGTCGTCTGACGAGATACTTAAACCTATCTTCGGGTAAGGCTTTAGTAAACCGGTCAGCTAACTGGTATTCAGTTTCGACAAAGAATAATTCAACAATACCCTTTTCAACATGTTCCTTTATGAAGTGATATTTGACATCGATGTGCTTGGTATGAGAATGCTGGACTGGATTGTATGAGATGGCTACGGCTGCCTTTTAGTCACAATACATAGGTATTTTATCAAAGTGAAAGCCATAATCTGTTAGCTGAGTTCTCAACCATAGAACTTGAGCACAACACGCAGATAGAGACACATACTCGGCTTCTGCTAAAGACATTGAAGTGCATTCCTGCTTCTTTGACGACCAGCTGACTAGATTATCACCACCTAGAAATTATATACCACCAAATGTGCTTTTACGTGTATCGAGATAGCCTGCATGATCTGAATCTGAAAAAATAGTTAGATTAAAGCCAATGTCCTTCAGATACCAGAGTCCCATGTTAATGGTATTCTTAAGGTACCAAAAGATCCGTTTAACCTTTATGAGGTGCTTTTCAGTTCGTCTCGCTTGATAATGAGCACAATAACATGTTGCATGTACAATATCCGGTCTACTTGCTGTTAAGTACATGAGTGCTCCGACCATACTATGATATTTTGTTTGGTCAATTGGAGTTCCACTTAAGTCAGCATCTAGGGGTTTAGTAGCCATTGGAGTACCAACGCTATCACATGAGGTCACACCATGCTTTTTAAGTATCTCTTGAGCATACTTAGCTTGGTTTATAAAGATACCACGTGGGGATTGGTGGATCTAAAATCCTAAAAAGAATTTCAGCTCCTCCATCATAGACATTTCAAACTTGCTGCGCATTAGTTTTTCAAACTTTTTAGAAAGTTTTAGGTTTGTAGAACAAAAAATAAAATAATGTAACAATTAATATGGTGGATCATTAGGGTTTTAAAACTTCTGTAATTAATAATATATTAATCATGTTAGAGTGTTTAAGGTTTAATTAGGATCATATTGATGTAATTGGTTAGGGTTGGATCGCGTTAGAATAGGAATTAGGTTTGAGCAGATTTTAGTTCATTTTGTTCGATGGATATCTCAATGATGGTAACGTTTTTCTTTATTAATCTTATGTCTATTGATAAGTTCAGAGAGTCTAGTTTCCAAAAAGTTTGGCCCCGAAAGGTTTTAAGGTCGGGAAGTTAGTCAAATAATTTTCGCAAGAAAAGTTGTTAAAACAGTAAATTTGGGTCAGATTTGGGTAAGATTTCGGGGAGTAAAACCCCTACTTAAAATTCTAATTACGGTTAGCCAAAAATCACGAGTCATATTTTAGGTGTCTATTAACTCTAGTTCGAAGGGATAGCGATAAAACATTTTCTAAGTATTTTTAAGGACGTCAAAAGTTTTGGTGTGCGTTCAGATCCGAATCTGAGTACTTTGTAATGATGAATTTTTATAAAATAGTTCCACTTAGTATTATTTTTTCTAAAAAAATCACAGTAGCTCACAACTCATTAGGGAGCTATGAGATGTAAGAAGAACCATCATTTAGGTGTTTAAGTATTTTATTTGAGGTCATAAACTGACTATAAAATTCAGCCAGAAACTAAGATATTAGAAGTTAATGAATAAGGTCATATAGGGTATGAAAATGATATGGTAGATGTATTTAAAGTATTACAACTTAGTGTAAGGTTTAGAAGTCCATCATATGATTGTTACATTGGCTTGTGCATTTAGCCTAACCGAGTGTAACTTGTGTTTTTGTTATGATTAAATTGTGTGCAAGATTTTGTCAAGTAGCTGAGCATCAGGTGAGTTTCATAGTCCCACTTTACTATGTTTTCTTGGGATGGAAATATTGCAAAATATGTTTTGAAATGTTTTGATTGCTGTGATTATGTGGTTTAAGTTACCCATGGACTTTTAAGTAGCTATTATATGTTATGTGATGCATGTTGTATGATGTTGCATTATTCTTCGCCTACTTTGTGGGTAAGAGGTTTCGCCTACTTTGTGTAGGTATGAACCTTTGCGGATACGGTACCAAGAGTCTGGGATTGGGGATAGCATTCCTCTTCATGACTATATTTTGTGGTTTAGATCGGGGGACACGTTCCGTCCCAATGGTGATTGCTTGTTTGGGACGATTGCATGTTAGCATGTATAATAGTCAGCTTAATTGTCCTGCATGTTTTTTTATAATCACAGTAATTGATTTAAATCTTGTATTGGTGTCGTAAAACCTATGACTCCCACCAACCATTGTGTTGACGTTTTAAGCATCATTTTTAGGTGAGCGTTATGAAGGTGTTGAAGTTAATAAAAGTGGCTAGAGAGAACATTTGGATGGCATTGGAAGTTCTCATTTAATTTCGTCTAGTATTTGTTTGCGTGAATTCTTGAATGTTTTTAGTTTTAATAGGTTTCTGAGACATTGTCTTTGTATTGATGAGACCCCTTTTCCATTAATACAAGATGCATTTCCTTTGTTTTCGGTATTGTCATGACACATCGTGTCTTTTATATTTAGTTATGCATGTAGTGATTCTCTATTGTTGACACCATTGTGTTGTGATGATATCCATGAAGTTACGCCTCGTGTTTCCACCTTGGCGGGGTGTGACACAAAGGACCTCAATCAATGAACATGGGGATGGAGAGTAACCCGGTATTGGTGCTTGATGAATCTTGCGTGAATCAGCAGGTTTATGCTTATTGTCTACTGGGTAAGGTAAAGGAGTTCGCTTCTTTAACAAACTTGAAAGTGGTTTTGGTTAGTAAAGGTTTTAATAATGTTAAACTCAAATATATGGGTGGCTTTTGGGTAATGTTAGAATTCTCATCAGAAGAGGTAAAAATGAAGTTTCAATCCAGCGTGGGTATTGGTACTTGGTTTTCTCAACTTCAGCAAGCTTCAAGCGACTTCATAATCGATGGGAGGGTCACTTGGGTGGAGCTCGAGGGCATTCCATTAAAGATGTAGAGTGAGAATACGTTTAAACGAATTGCTTCCAAATGGGGTGTTCTATTGCATGTGGATGACCAGGAGGAAAGATGCTTTCACGGGAAAAGAGTATGCATAAACACAACTGGTTACTTTAACATTTTGGAGTCATTTAAAATTATCTATCAAGGCAAGGCATATTGGGTGCGTGCTAAAGAAATCCCTGGCTGGGTTCCTGATTTCGTAGATGAAAATGATGAGGTAGATGAGTCTGATGACGAATCATTTGAAGGAGAACCAAATGGCGATAATTTGAATAATGGTGACGATGTGAGAGGGGAAAATGAGATCGATGAGGTTCCTGACAATATTTTTGAGGAGAAATTATTTAATACTAATGATGATGAGTCTTCTGTTGAAAATAAGGAGATGCGCTCAGAGGACCCATTCAATATCTATGATTTACTTAAAATAAAAAAATAGATAACAAAAAAGGTTCTAAGGATGCTGATAGCTTGAAATATCCTCCTGGCTTTACGCCACAAGATGATATAGAAGGTGGTGAAGTGCAATCTATTAAGAGGAACGTTCTAGTAAATGAAAGAGATAAGGGTACTCATAATATTCACGAGGAAGTCGAAGCCTCTAGAGCAAAGAAATCTTATTCGAAGAAAAATTCAAAGGGGGGGTGGTATGGAATCTGTTTGCTCAGGCCATTTTAAAAACTCGGAAACCTCACATTCAGGTGGTTCTATACTGCTTTTGATGGACAAATTGGTTATGGTACGCCAAACTATGGGCTACAATATGGAGGGGTGCATGAAAAATATCGAAGAGATTATTGAGTCGCAAGGAGTGAATGGTGTTCATCGATGAACTTTTTGTCTTTGAATATCCAAGGCCTTGCCCAAAAGGCTAAAAAAGATTGGGTAAAGGAGTTATGTGTGAAAAATAAGGTGAATTTTTTATCGTTACAAGAAACAAAAATGGAGGATATTAAGCTTTTTGATATTAAGAGGTGTTGGGGAATCTTTGTTTTTGATTATGTTCATAGTGCTTTGGTGGGAAACTCGAGTGGGATTCTTTGTGTTTGGGACTCTAATTCGCTTAAAAAACTCAATACTATTGTTTCAGATTATTTTGTTTTGATTAGAGGTGTATGGGTGCCTAACGGGAAACATATGCTTATTATCTCGGTGTATGCTCCTCAAAAATTATCCGAAAAAAAGATGTTGTGGGATTATTTGTCCCATGTGATTGCTAATTGGAAAGGTGAGGTGATTATTATAGGGGATTTTAACAAAGTTTGAAACAAAGCTGAAAGATTTGGTTCGGTGTTCAATGTGCAAGGTACAAATGCTTTTAATATGTTCATTTTGAGTGCAAGTTTGGAGGAGGTCCCTCTCGGAGGTTGCTCTTTCACGTGGTGTCATAAATCTGCTACAAAGATGACTAAGCTTGATAGATTTTTAATCTCTAAAAGTTTAATGAGCTCGTATCCTAATATTTCAGCCATCACCTTGGACCGTTTTTTATCTGATCATCGTCCTATTTTATTGAGGGAGTCAAAGTATGAATATGGGCCTATTCCTTTTTGATTTTTTCATTATTGGTTTGAAGTGGATGGCTTTGTTAAGCTGGTCGAAGAAACTTGGAATGAAGCACCAGGAGATACATCTAATGCTATTCTCAACCTGATGAAAAAGTCGAAGTTTCTTAAAAAGAAGATACGTGCTTGGAACATTGAAAAGAAGAAAAACTCCAAAACCAGTTTGCTTACTTCTAAATTAGAGTTAGTTGAGCTCGATGCAATTATAGACAAAGGTGATGGCAACGATGACATTATCCAAAAAGAACAAATGTTGTTGAATCGATTCTAAAAGTTGAAAAATTACAATCGATGGAGGCGGCTCAAAAAGCTAACATTAAGTGGGCAATTAAAGGTGATGAGAATTATAAATATTATCATGGGATTCTTAATAAAAAAATAAACCAGCTCGCTATTTGTGGTGTTTTGGTAGAAGGAAATTGGATTAAGACTCTTGCTTTGGTGAAAAGCGAATTTCTATTCCATTTTAAATCTCGATTCCAGCAACCTCAATAGGCCCGTCTTAATATCACCATGGACTTTCCATGAAATCTTTCTTCTACTCAACAAGCTGATCTGGAGATCGAAGTGACGAATGAGGAGATTAAAAGGGCGGTTTGGGATTGTGGGGTAGACAAATCTCCTGGACCGGATGGGTTTACTTTTGGCTTCTACCGTCGTTTCTGGAAGCTTATTGAAAATGACGTGGTGGATGCGGTTAAGCTTTTCTTTCATCATGGGTTCTTACCTAAAGGTAGCAATTCTTCTTTTATAGCTCTAATTCTGAAGACTCCTGATGCTAATATGGTCAAAGATTTTAGACCCATCAGCTTAATTGGCAGCTTTTATAAAATCATTGCCAAGATTTTGGAAAATCGGCTTGTGGTTGTTTTGGGGGATATTGTTAATGAGGTCCAATCGGCCTTTGTTGCGGATAGACAAATTCTTGATGGCCCTTTTATTTTAAATGAACTTTTTCAATGTTGCAAGTCAAAAAAGAATCAATCTATGATTTTTAACGTGGACTTTGAGAAGGCTTTTTATTCGGTTCGATGGGATTATTTGGATGATGTCTTAAAAAAGTTTGGTTTTGGAGAAAAGTGGTGCGGTTGGATTCAAGGTTTCCTTCGATCTACATGGGGTTCGGTAATTGTAAATGGGAGCCCCACGGAGGAATTTTAATTCTACAAGGGCCTTAAACAGGGTGACCAGCTATCGCCTTTTTTATTTATTCTGATTATGGAAAGTTTACATATTTCGTTTCAAAGAGTAATGGATGCAGGTATGTTTAAAGGTGTTGTGCTTAGTCATTCGATGCAGCTATCTCACATGTTTTATGCTGATGATGTGGTTTTTGTAGGGCAATGGAACGACTCAAATATAGACACTATCGTGAACATTTTGGATTGCTTTTATCATGCATCGGGTCTTCGTATTAATATGAGTAAGAGTAAACTTATGAGGATTTCTGTAGACAAGGAAAAAGTTGATCAAGTAGCTTCAAAGATTGGTTGTGTCGCTCTCAAGTCCCCTTTTTCTTATCTTGGCTCAAAAATAGGTGGGATTATGTCTCGTATTTGATCTTGGAATGAGATAGTTGATTCCATGATTATGCGCCTATCTAAATGGAAGATGAAGATTTTATCGATAGGAGGTAGATTAACGCTTCTCAAGTTAGTTTTGGGATCGATGCTGATATATCATATGTCTATTTTTAAAGTTCCTATGAAGGTTTTACAGCGTATGGAATCCATTCGTTGTCATTTTTTCAATGGAACAGATCTAGGAGGAAAAAAGTCGATGTGGGTTAAATGGAAAAATGTCTTGGCTTCAAAAGGGAAAGGTGGTCTTGGTGTTTCAAGCTTATATGTGTTGAATAGAGCTCTCATGTTTAAATGGGTGTGGTGGTTCATTACTCAAAGAACCTCGTTATGGACAAGGGTCATCAAACTGATTCATAGAGATGATGGGAAAATCAGTAAAACTTCTAAAGCTGCTTTTCTGTCCATTTGGCTTGACATTGTTCATGAGATGGGGATATTTAAAAAACAAGGAATTGACGTTTACAGTTTTATTCATAAAAAGTTAGGAAATGGGAAGGATGCTGCTTTTTGGGAGGAAGTTTGGCGTGAAGACGAGGCTTTTAAATACAAGTTCCCAAGGTTATGTGCGTTAGAAACTTGTAAGGGTATTGACATTGCTGCCAAATTAACCCATAGAAGTTTGGATTATTCCTTTCGTCGCGATCCTAGGGGTGGTGTGGAACAAGCCTAATTTATTGATTTGCGGACAAAGGTTGCGGATATATCCCTTGTCAATAAGAGAGACCAGTGGACGTAGGCTTTAGAGGGCTCGGGCGACTCTCCGTTGCTTCCGTTAGGAAATTGATTGATGATAAAAGGTTACCGGATGTATCTTCTAAAACTCGTTGGATTAAAGCAATTCCTATAAAGGTAAGCATTCATGCATGGAAAGTGAGGTTAGATTGTTTGCCTACTCGAATCAATATTTCTCGTAGAGGTATAAATATTGAGTCTATTCTTTGCCATATATGTGATAATGCGGTGGAATTGTCTAGACACTTATTCTTTAATTGCCTTCTAGCTAGAGAGATTTTTTGGAAGATTGTTTGTTGGTGGGACGTTACTTACATGGAAGTGTCTTCGTATGAAGAATGGTTGATTTAGATCCAAAACATTAGGCTCTCCGCTAAGCATACAAATCTTCTTGAAGGAGTGTGTTATAGTATGTGGTGGCTTATTTGGTCGTTTCGTAATAAGTGCATCTTTGGTTCGACGACTCCCTCTAAGGCGATGATGTTTGAAGATGTGGTGTCGAGATCTTTTTATTGGTGTCGTTATAGATGTAATGTTTCTTTTAGTAGGATCGATTGGATGAAAAACCCTTCTCTTGTTTGTTTGTAATTTTCTAGCTCCTTTCTAGTTGTTTTTAATAATATCCGCCATTCAAAAAAAGACAATTATCTATGTATGAAACAAACTTGAACCCATATCGATTTTTAATCTCTTACATAATAAGTGAACATACAAAAACAATCAGATCTTTTAGAAGTTTCAACTGAATCAATGAGAAAGCTCGGTTTTGTCAAGTACACGAAACAAAAAAACTCTCATTAGCCGATAAAAGTCAAAATTGGATTCAATTTAACCAAATTCAATTAAATTTCATCAAGGAAAATTATAAAAAGAAGAAGCGGTAATTATATAAACTTGAGTAAACTTATGTTTTTAATTAAGGTAAACACCATTTATGAACAGTGTACTCTTTTACGTGTCTTATTATGCATCTCTACCAAAAATAATACCATTATGAACCATGAAAGCCGCTATTAGCCAGTTATATTTGGTTGTTATCGGTTTGACCGGTCATGTTGACCTTATCTTATTTCCACATCAGTAATACCCGTCCACCTCAGTAATTATAAGGGCAAATGACACAAAAAGGTATCCAGCTTAAGGGTTATTTTCAATCAAGGTATCATACTTTTTTTTGTTAAATATTTAACGGTCATCCGTTAAGATTTACATTTCAAGTCCACCGCCGAATACCACCACCATCAATCATTGTCGTCACCACCAAGCCCGCCCACCACCATCACTATAAAGCACCAAATCTACCACCAGCCCTATCCACCACCGCCGCAAACCACCAGCCGCACCCACCACCACCACCATAAACCACCAACCTACCATCGCCACCGTATCTTTATCATCTTCTTCACCCACATAGTTGCTAGAAATGTTTAAGCAACTATAAAAGTAAATAGAAATCCCACTGCCAAAATTATACTTTGTCCAGCTAATCGTATCTCCAGCGGAAATATTTCACTAGGAATCAACCATCCCAATGGACCCCAAGATAAACCAAAACCAGCTACATAACTACAAATCAAGATTAAAAATAAAAAACCACACCCTTTGCTTAATCCACCATGGTCGCCTAGTTTAGCTGCCATAATTGACCCAACTAGTATTTGAGAGACAAACATTTGGACCCTACCTATAGTAAATATAGTTTGACGACCTATTTTATCGTCTATCAGTAATGATAAAAAAAAGTCATGCTTAAACCTACCGATCCTGTCACAACTGTTGACATAAGCGAAGCACTTTCACAAAATCCTATTGAATGAGTGTATGACCAAATCCTATTGAATGAGTGTATGATGTTGTATGTTGTGTTAGACTGTTAAGTAACATTTTATATATATGTTATTATCCTCTAAATCTTCAAACTAACCGAAAGCTTCATAATGGGGTAAAATTTAATATCTATAGGTAAATCAGTGGAAATCAACGCCAATAATCGCTACACTTCATATCAATTTTTGATGTGTGCTTATACCTTTCTTAATCAATGTTTGTTTTTGGTTATAGAAGATAGGTTGTGGCTGATTTTTAAAGCAAAAAAAGTTACAGCGTAAATTAAGTGAAAGCTTGAGGGTTAAACCATTAAAAAAGGGATTGAGATCCTTTAAAGTTCCTATGAACTTTACCGGTAAAGTTCCCTCACAAACATAACAGTGAGGCCTAATGAGGGGTTTACTTTATTTTTGTAAGAGAACTTTATGAACTTTAGAGGATCTCAATCCTTAAAAAACAAGGTTTTAATGATGATTGTGATAGAGTATGACATTTTTTGAAATTTCTGTGATTTAGAATGCTTTGATAGTGGCCAGTGGGTGCCCATAAGCCTACAAAATTTCGACCTCAAATTTCAACTCCAATTGCTCTCCTATCCAACAAATACATGATTATCTTATTTTGATTCATAAGTCTATCGGTATTAGCGCAAGTAAGTTACTCGTATGAAAATATTTATCCTTATATGTTTTTATACTAAAAGTAGATTATGCTTTCGGTTTTATGTCCACTTAACACCTCTTTTAGAATTATGTGCAAGAAGTTCACTTAACTGCTTAACTACAATTGAATAGAACTATACAGGGTCCTACATTTGATGATGCTAATCTTTAACAGTCAACTTGGACTAGTATTTAACCCTCCAGTCGTCAAGTTGGCCTAGTAACAACCACCTGTTGTTTTAATATATGTTATCTTATAAATATGTATACTTATACCCACACTCAGCTAACCGGCTAGATAGCTATGGCTGTTAGGTCGGTTGTAAGCAGTGAAGACGAGAAGTACAATGGACAAATTACATCATTTGTTGTCTTGTCTTGCATGGTTGCTGCAACCGAAGGAATCATTTTTGGATATGATATCGGGATTTCTATTTAATTTCATAGTTGCTCAAACATTTCTAGCAACTATGTGGGTAAAGAAGATGATAAAGATATGATGGTGATGGTGGGTTAGTGGTTTGTGGCGGCGGTGGTGGGTGCAGCTGGTGGTTTGCGGCGGTGGTGGGTAGGGTTGGTGATAGATTTGGTGCTTTGTAGTGATGGTGGTGGCGGGCTTGGTGGTGGCGGCAATGATTGATGGTGGTGGTAGCGGCGGTGGACTTGAAATGTAAAACTTAATGGATGATTGTTAAATATTTAATGAAAAATACCCAAATTGGCCAAAAAAATAAGTTAGATGCCTTTTTATGCAAGAAAAAAGTGTGATACCTTGATTTGAAATGACCCTTAAGCTGGGTACTTATACCATAGACTGCTAATCTCAGGATCAATCCACCAGAAGTCATTACATTTCTTATTAAAAATCTAAATGGGAAAGGTAAAATGTTTAAAAACAATAACTGTCACACCAGATCAAATAAAATTAACCCAACAACTGCAACACTAAATCAGATTTGCAATTAAATTAAGAACTAAGCTTATTGGTTTTTATGGCTTATTTGAATACTACACATCTACCTGGAGTCGTACTTATTTGAATACTACACATCTACCTAGAGTCGTACTTACAATAAAATTAAGAATATTTATTTACATTCGAATTGCGACAGTTTAGAAATCGCCTAGCAGGGTTCAAATCTGTCCATCACATGCGTTTAACCAAAGGAAGTCCACATTTGAAATTAGTTGGTAATCTACGATGAGAAGTGGCTAAAGATGATAACATTTTCAATTAATTTGGAAAAGAAGAATCGATTAATTAGGGTTTGGTTATTTGCAATTTGGGTTCATAGAGAAGGGTGAAAAAAGGGTGTTTATAAATAAAACCGAGTCACAAATCGGGCCAACCCATCATATGTAACAATCTGTTATTTCAGGTCATTTTATGACTCAATACTTTCCATTATTTATTTTTAGACTTTTTTGCTTTTGCTTTAAATTTTTATCGTTTAGTTAAATCGCGTAAACTAAAAATCAACATTCAACGTAAACGGACATCAAACAAGTAAAAGTTTACGTCAAGAAATTGTTATATAATTATTATGAGGATAATTTATAACTTTCATATTTTATTTTTATTGGTTACCTAAAACGTTTATGTTTCGCAATAAAATACATTTAAGCATACTCGGAAGCACCAATACCTATCTATTCTCAAACAAATACCCACTATTATACCTAATACCTAAAATTAAATCATTTTTCACTCCTATAACCACTATGGCCGGATACAATGAGGAGAACACAAACCAAATTCAAAATTTCACTTCTAAATAATACACATGCTTAATAATTCCACTAGTGTCACATCTCATCCTCCTAGGGAGGAAGAAAGCACCTTACACATTGTATTCATACCACTCTTGATCCATGGTTTTAGTTAGTTGATGACATAATACTTCTAGCTATATAAGGAAGGTCTTAGAAATAACTAACACACTTTTCTATTTCATACAAGTAAACTCTTCAATTTTCTCTCCTCTTTTCTTATTACTAACCCACGGCTCATAAAAGAATTCTAGGGTTTCCATAGTTTGATTTTTACAAAGATTGCAAGCATACAGGTGTTCTTAGGTATAATATCTAAGGTATATCATGGTAGCTTGGAAGCTTGGGTATAAATTAAACAAGGGTTTAATTCAAGAAGAAAATAGGGTTTTTATAACTAGGGATTTGGATTTAGGTTGTAATTTGAGGTTTGATTGTGTGTTCACCATCTTCCTACACTCTTCTAAGGTCTTCATAAACCATAATCTTTCTAATTATTCAATTTCATATTTTATATCATGTTATATATGTTAATCACCACCTAGGGTTTGTTTTGTGGATTTATAAAATATAATGAGCATGAACATAATTCATATATATATATGTAACTATGGTGAAATGATGTTTAAAATGCAAGAACACACTTTATATAAGTGTTGGTTAATTTATAGATTTAGTTTATAAATTTTTGGAAGTATTTTATTAAAATAGTACACTTCATAAGGAATCCAAGCATATAAAGAACTTGAAAAATGAAGCTATAACGAAGAAGTTATGATATTTACAAGATTACGATAATTAAATATATAAAAGTGTTTTATAAAAGTAGTTTTATAAAAACTGGCACTGTTTCAGATCTGATAAAAATAAATGAATATTTTATGATGATAGTACATGTTATGAGAATTCCAAGCATATAAAGAACTTGAAAAACGAAGCTATAACGAAGAAGTTATGATATTTACAAGATTACGATAATTAAATGTATAAAAGTGTTTTTATAAAAATAGTTTTATAAAAACTGGCACTGTTTTAGATCTGATAAAAATATATGGATATTTTATGATGATAGTACATGTTATGAGGATTCCAAGCATATGAGAAACTCGAAAAACA
Source organism: Tanacetum coccineum (assembly GCA_026074375.1). Classification (NCBI taxonomy): domain Eukaryota; kingdom Viridiplantae; phylum Streptophyta; class Magnoliopsida; order Asterales; family Asteraceae; genus Tanacetum; species Tanacetum coccineum. The sequence goes on from BQNB010002911.1 coordinate 117,373, forward strand.
AAGCTATAACGAAGGAGATACGATTTTCGTAAGATTTAAAGTTATAAAAATAATTTTATAAATTGTTTTGAATTTACTGTTTTGACACAGATTTTTATAAAATATGTGGGTATTTTATTTGCATGGTTTATCTCGTCATGATTCCATACATATAAAGAACAAGCGAAACAGAGTTAAAATGAGTGAGTTATGGGTTTTTAAAGATTTCGGATAAATAGAAATTATAAAACTAATTAATTTTTATAAATAATTTTCAGTGATTTTTATAAAAATGTAACAATCTATTAGAAATGTAAAAAGTAATTTACGAGTGTTTTCGGGTCCGTTTGAGCTATAAAAACCTTAAGAAATATTGTCGTATCATTTATATAATATCTACATACGTTTTTTACTTTATAAATATTATTTTATAAAACAATTAAACTATTTATATAATATCATTATATAAACAATAAAAATAATAAATCATGTATTATTAACAAATAATCAATGGTTGGACAAAAATAATATTTTATTTTACGGATACATATACGTAGACATTTATTTAACAAATATGATTTAAATATTGTTTCGACTTTTTAAATAAACAAAAACTATTAGGTGGTGGTGTAACTCTATAACTTATGATGTTGTATTTACATTAAATACATTTTACTTATACGACCTATAATAAATTAGGTTGCATTCGGATTTTGCGAGACATTTCACTTATTTTATTTATATAATCAAACCATTCACGTGAGGTGAGTTCATAGCCCCATTTTTATACGATTCTAATGATTTACAATTCTCAGGGTGAGAAACATGCATTATTTTACACATGGACGCAAGTACACTTTAAACAAATTACGAGTTTGCCTAAGTAGCTATAACCCACTATGCCCATTAATCATGAACTATTAATTACTGGTAGTAAGCGCGAATGTTATGAATAGATCTATTTGGGATTGACATCCCCGTTCGGGTGAGTAGTGCTCACTAGTTTTGGCGGTACCAAAACAACGAACGTATACCATGTCGGATTTGGATGTTGTGGGTTGAACATCTACACGCGCACATTATTGGCATTAAATTGCACACATACATGTTGTAGCTTCAATGTCATGAGCTTAGCGCAGGCGTAATTACATTTTGAGATATTGTATATGTTACATGTCTTACGCTTTGAAATCTTGTGGTCCTACTTTATACATTACTTAAACTTGTAAATTCACCAACTTTATGTTGATATTTTAAAGCATGTTTTTCTCAGGTAAATAAGGTACAAGAAACAAGGATACATTGATGGTCATTATTTTGAAGTCACATTACTATAAAGATTTGTGTGCATTACATTTTGGGAATATCTGTTATGTATTAAAATCTTTACATTTTCAAGGATGAACAAGTTAATCTTTGGGCTTTTGTAACAAATAATTTATTTAATCCAATGTATCATTTTCAAACGACTCATATAGAGGTCGTTCTCTCATCTTGTGCTATTGATCTATGATGTAACACTCTCAGACCCTTATTCCGCTGCGACCCTATTTGGGGGTGTTACAGATTGGTATCCAGAGCTAAGGTTATAGAGAACCAGGTCAAATGTTTTGCTTGGACTATAACCATTTTCAAAAATTGCATCATACAAAAGTTTTTCACGGGACATACATACACTATTTGTGTACATTGACTGCTTACATGATCTATATACGTACTTATATTATATTACGTATATTACTAGACATGTCTTATATATTATACTTATATAAGTTTATTTTATTGTTACAGCAATCATTTCATCTTCAACAGTTACCTACACATTTGTTTATTATGATTCTGAGCCATGAAGATTCTAGTGGGTATCTGATGATGAGCTAGAGGCACCTGAGGAGGCCCTTAGTTTCTAGGACAGGCACCACCATCTCTGGACTATGTGCCTGGTCCTGAGCACCCACCTTTACCAGACTATGTGCCTGGTGCTGAGGAGCCAGAGCAGGCACCGCTTTTACCATGTTATGTACCTGAGCCAGAGTAGCTGGAGTACTTGGTACTATCTGACGATGAGGCACCTATTGAGGATCAGCCTCTACCGACTGAGGCTTCACCTACAACTCTATCACCGGGCTATGTTGCTGACTTCAATCCGGAGGAGGATCCAGAGGAGGATCCTAAGGAGGACCCCACTGAGTATCTTGCTGACGGAGGAGATGATGATTATGATGATGACGATGATGATGAGGGGGATGGGGAGGAGGAAGAACATCTAGCTCTGGCCTACTCTACTGCATTACATACCGTTGACCCTATCTCCTCAGCTGAGGATACAGAGGCTTTCAAGACAGACGAGTCTG